>CM035417.1:129893883-129951383 GCA_020310875.1 Ceratopteris richardii | reverse complement strand
TGAATGTGTGAGCCAGATGGTCTAATCAAGATAGTGGGGGCAGATGAATTTGGTGTTTGCATAGGTGGAGGGATGATGATGGGTGGAACAAGTGTAGACGTGTTGTGAGTATGAATAGGAATCGAAGGTGATATATGTGGAGAAAGAATGTGTGCTATGGGTGATGCATCTGGAGAGGAGATAATGTGAGATGATGGTGGTGATGTGGATGGAATAGGTGAGGTACTATGAGGTGTCTCGATAGGGAGGCTAAGAACTTTTTTTCGTGCACATGTATGTGAAGATGAAGGGGGGTCATTACCTTGCACTTCCGCATATCCTCAGTCTGCAATAGGAGGAACTCATATGTCCTTTAGTTAGTCACCCTTAAAACGTGCTCTCTTCACTTGGAGTTTTTGTCTTACTTGAGTGGATAGATACATAAGCATGGTCCATAAATGCCTCACACTTAACCTTCATGTTGATGAAGGCAATGAAGCAAAAAATTGCTCACAAATTAAGTTCATAGAAGCTGTAGTAAAAGTTTTGTCTGGAGAAGTTAACATTAGCTTTTTATGCATATGATACGTTTATCGCACGCTTTTTCTAGTCATGTTCCATATTGGGCACTTCATCCACCTCTTTCCATAACCAGATGCCACAGATTATACTGCTCCACTTCATAGGCTCCATTCTTTGAGGGTATTCAGTGTCTGTTTGTCCAGATTTTTTTGTTGTTCATTCTACTATCGACTCATCTTTGTATATGTTTGTGTACATCTCTTGTCATCATTTACCATCATGTACTTCATTTTGTTGGAATATTTTTTTACAAGTAACAGGGTCGCAAGTTTGCATAAAATGTATGGGAATGCTGATTGCGAGGAAGAAAAACATTTAAGCTCATAGATCTTTGTGGATGCATACTTCGCTCCCACATCTCAAGAGGACCAGAATGTTTAAGAGAAGGTTTTATAGCATATTCTTAATGTTTTCATGATAAACCTTTTTGGCTAAATCCTTTTAGTGCAATTGGTTTGAGAGTATGGATCTAGCTCCTCATGAGGTGAACACAACCAAGATGTTCATGTTCATGCAGTGTAATATAAAACTGTTGATTAATGTTACTTATGATTCATCCTCAGAATTTCACAGATAATAGGTTTGGAATGCATAAAGCAGACTGAGTGAAAGAGTTAATGATCAATATATCCTTTAACTTCAATCTAAATTTTCACCTCTTGGCTTGAATTCTGTTTTCAGGGATGTATCTTTCAACAGTATGTCAGGTGATTTGCCACAGTCCCTTTCGGCCTTGTACAGTTTGAGCTCCTTGTAAGTTATTTGTATATTTAGAAGAACTTTATCCTCAAGTCTTGCACACTTATGACTGGCTGTATTTTGATAAGTTTGATGATACATCTTTGCAAGCATAATAAAAATCACTTCTAGATGTTGATGTTGTCTATGCTGAAAATGTTGTCCTGCTTTAAATATCCCTGGTTTATCTGACATCTCAAAAGAAAAGAGAAGAGAGGCCTAACTAGTCATCTCAAGCTTTGAAAGCAAATACAACTCATATGCATCACGAGCATGGGATTTTGCCTGTAGGTTTGCCATCATCCCACGAAGTGGGACATATGTATCATTAATGCTAGTCTTGTTTGGACACAGTAAGCATACCGAAAAACAGAAATCATCCAATTACCTTCAAGGATCATGTGTTTGTTGTTTGTTTGTTCTAGCATATTGTCGTGATGCTGAAACACATAAATATTGGCTGAAAGTATAGTGTTTCAACAACTTCCTTTTTTTCTAGAGTAAACATAAGTTCTCCTTATTGATGTAAACAGGAGAAACGATTTCCCATGACTCCATAGATAATATATAGTAGCCTTAAAAAGACGAAAGACGAAAAGAATGAGCTTAGTAACATGAACCACATGATTTCTAATGTCAGTTGGAAGATTGTCAAAAACGTTGATGATACAAGCTCTCAATAATTTCCTAGGAAGAGCCTGAGAGAAAAAGAAAATTTCCTGAAAGTGATACATTTCTGGAACCAGATATGCCAAATCATCCAACATCTATGTTGATCTAAAATCCATATGAGCCCATCATCTCTGTGTAAATACAAAGTTCAATTGAAAAAGGACTTATTCATGGCATCCGTGTACAAAAAGGTAAGCATATCTCATGCCACCAGCCCTTGATGAAACTATGATTCCAAAGTAAGTGTTTTGTATACTCATTTTGACTAGCAAGGGTATAGAAATGTAATATCTCTGGAGTGCTGACCAGCCTTTTTTCATACAACCCAACGTAAATCTCCATAAGAACATACGATGTTGCATTCACCAGCTGGTAGGCCTATTGAAGCCCCATCTTCTATTAAAGCCCTCATGAATATCTATAGGCTTTTTAAACTTTATAAAATATAAAAGTTCCCAGATGAAGCCATTTAATAAATGCACCTAGTGTCCAATTTCTATGCCTTTGTAGAGTGCAAAGGGCAGGTCTGTGGAAGAACAGAAAGATGCAATCTGTAGCCAATGCCATTTATAGGATGGTGCAATATGCATTTATCTATGTGTTGATATATTTAGGTAGTGATGTGTGTGAACACACTAGGACCGTCGGGGCACTTTTTTCCCTCTTTATGAGGTTTTTTTCCCCCGGCTTGTATATACGCCTATTGCCCTGATGGGCTACTTATCTTTGTACATTCTCTAGTAATACATTCAGTATTGTGTGTTTGTGCTCCAAGCTTCTTCTTCTTCCTTGTGTTGTTCGTGTGCTTCCGTAGACATCTATCTCCAACAATTGGTATCAGAGCAAGTCGTCGCTTCATCTAGGGCGCCGTCGACACTCCTCCGTTTGCAGTCTCAGAATCGCACGAATTTTGTTCAGCATACTCGGCGTGTTTCCGAGATCAAAACTGCTTTGCTTTGTGGTGCCGAAATCGCGATCTGAGCTCGTTTCGGCTTCCGAACGCACTATCGCAGCGCTTGTGCAGGCTATTTTGTCTTTTTGTGCCAAAGGTATATACCAGTTTCTGTTCGCCGGTTGTGTCTCGAAGTCTGCTACAGGTCTAGCAGAACTCGTCTGGGCAGTTCATAGTGGTTAGCAACAGGATGGCAACGTCGTAGGCAACGGGTTGCTAACACGTTAGCAACGGGTTGAAGTTGCGAACCCCAAGTTGCGATAAAGTTGCGTACACTTCAGTTTCTATTTTATATATATTTTTCAAATTCTAGATATCCTAGGTATTAAAATCCTCTTATAAATGCTTAAGTATCATAAAAAAGGCATGAAAACAAAACATGTTTACATTTATACAATGTACATATCAAATATATAGGCCATCAATTTGTCTTGTCATGTACATACATACATACATATATAAATAGTGCATACATACATACATGCATAGATTACATTATATCATATACATAGTAGTAAATATATACTACATGCATATGAAATACATATATTTTTACTTACATATATACATAGTATATACATATTACATATATATGTAGCATATAGATGCATACATACATGCATACATATTATCTACATGGTAGGTACTAAGTACATACTACAAACATACAAACTTATATATTAGATACATAAGTAAATACACATGTTTTTCAATAAACATAGACTAATAGATTATAGAAATTACATCATACATACATACATGCATATGTAGATACATATATATGCTACATAAGTAGATACATATATATGCATATGCATGATGTTATATGCTACATGATGTTATATGCTACATGATGTTATATGCTACATGATGTTGGAATGATCATATGGTAAGTGGGACATTGTATACTGTATTTGTCTCCCTTCCTTTCTTTTTTTTCATTGAGGCATTGGTCTTTCTTGTATGATTATTCAGCTCATCAACTTTTTTGTTCATAAGTTGTAATGGTTGAAGATAAAATAACCTTCCTTGTGGACCATTTCTGTCTTATTGGGAAAGGCTTTATTTTTTGATTTTTTAGCAACGCGTTGCGAACGCGTACGCAACGTGGAGTTGCGTTGTGAAAGTTGCGAACGTTCGCAACGCGTTGCGTATGCAACACTGGGGCAGTTCTGTTCAACTTTTTGAGATACAGTCAATTTTCTGCATCAAGGTATTTTAGTCACCGGCCATGGTTGAAAGCAGTGATGTATTCCGTATGTTGGCTGTTGAGGATAAGTTGGATGGTACCAACTACCCATTGTGGGCTTATATGATGCGACATGTTTTGGTTGCAAAAGGATTGTGGAACATTGTGCATGGTGTTGAAAGACGTCCTGTTACACCTGTAACGACAGGTACTGCAAATACTGTTCGTGCTTCTGTTTCTGTTGCACCTACTGCAGAGCAAATTCGGTGGGATGGCAGAGATTCCCAGGCACATGCATTGATAGCTTTGTCTGTCAAACGTTCCATTATTCCTCATATTCGCTCTTGTAGAACAGCTAGGGATGCTTGGGATACACTTACCACATTGTATCAAGTTAGGAATGGGTCGTGTTGCTTACCTCCGAAAATAGTTGGAGAGTGAGCACATGAATGAAGGTGATTCTATGGACAGTTTCCTAACGAAGATCAAAGATTTGAAGGAACAGTTGATTTTTGCTGATGAGGTTATACCAGATAGCTCACTTGTGCAGACCGTTCTGAATGGTCTTCCTGATTCATATCAAAGTTTTGCTTCTACTCTTCGGTTGATGATGAAAGGCAATCCGAATGCCTTATCATTTGAGGAGTTAGTCTCTGTTCTATTGCAGGAAGATCAATCCAGGAACAGGTCCATTATGCGTGTTGAAGATCAAACTTTCCTTGCTAGTCAGAAGGGTAAAGGAAAATGGAGCTCTTCTACTAGTAAGCAGAAATCTGCAAATGCTGCACATTCGAAGAACCAGGATAAAGATGAGAAGAAATTAGAAAAGCAGAAATTGTTTTGCAAGTACTATAAAGGGAATGATCATATCATAAAGAACTGTCCAAAACTGGCTGCAAAAGAGGCAAAGAAAAAGGAGTCTTGAATGGTTGTTGCAGAAGCCTCTACACCAAAAACAGAGTCTGTTAATCTTGTGCAGGAAGAAGAATGGGCGTTTACTACTGTTTGCAGTTTTGACCCATCTTCTCATGACCGGTGCATGTCTGCAGTGGACTCAGATGTTTGGTACTTTGACAGTGGGGCGACCAAACATATTACTTCGCAGCGCAGTTTCTTCTCTTCACTCGAGCCTGTCCCTACAGGGAATACTGTCACATGCGCCAACAACTCCTCTTATCCTGTTATGGGAGTTGGTAAGATCATTCTGACTACTGTTGATGGTAGCTCTTTCACTCTGTCAGATGCTTTATTTGTGGCAGGGATCAAGAAGAATCTGTTATCAGTTTCTGCATTAGCCAAGATTGGCTTGGTTGTGAAATTCGTTGATGACAGGTGTACAATTCATGATCTATCAAATGGCGATGTGATTATTGCTTCTGGCATTTTGTGTCGTTGGCTCTATAAGCTCATAGACTATGAAAGATCTGTGAATGATTCGGCATGTGCAGCTCATGATTCTCAGGCTATGTCAGATGCAAAGCTTTGGCATGCACGCTTTGGTCATCTGAATTTTGCTAGTTTGCTACGCCTGCAGAAATCTGACATGGTGTCTTCTTTGCCCAAGCTTGAGGCACCTGGAAAACATGTATGTGAAGGCTGTATTTTGGGCAAAATGCAGCGTTCCTTCTTTCCAAAAGATGGTTCAGTTCGGGCTACGCAAAAATTGCAGCTTGTACATAGTGATGTCTGTGGTCCTATGGAGACACCCTCTTTTGGGAATTACCTTTACTTCGTGACTTTCATTGATGATTTTTCCAGGCATGCATGGGTATATCCACTCAAAGCAAAGTCCGAAGTGTTCATGTGCTTGAAATAGTTTTTGGTTTTGGCTGAAAATCTGTCAGCATGTAAAATGGGCACCCTCCGTTTTGATCGAGGGGGGGAATATATGTCTTCTGATTTTAATGCATTTCTGGCTGAACGTGGGATAAGACACCAGTGTACAGTGCCGTATACACCTCAACAGAATGGAGTTGCTGAACGAAAGAACAGGTCACTCGTGGAGATGGCGAGGTGCATGGTCAAGAGTCAGGCTTTACCACATAGTTTCTGGCTTGGGGCTTTCATGTGTGCAGCATATGTACTGAACAGGTGTCCCACTAAAGCGCTGCAGTCTATCACTCCATATGAGGCTTGGCATGACTGCAAGCCATCTGTTGCTCATCTGCGTGTTTTTTGGTTGTTTGGCATATGCATTAGTGCCTGAACAACATCGCAAAAAATTGAATGATAAGGCAGTAAAATGTATTTTTGTTGGGTACAGTTCTGAAAGTAAAGGCTATCGTCTGTATCATCCACAGACTAAACGCATTCTAGTTAGTCGTGATGTTGTCTTTGTGGAAGATGCTATTCAGCCATTGCTTTCATGTACTAAGGAGACATCTCTTAGCTCCAAAGACATGTATGATACGTTGATGCCTCTTTTTACAGGTGGACAGTCTAGTGCTGGTCCTAATGAGGCAACTTCTCAGCCTTTGCAGGTTTCATATGATGATGCAGATCATTCTATTTTTGATGCAGATATACATGATGCACTTGTTGATGAGAGAGTTGATATTGAGCAAGCAAAAACTATGCCAAAATGGCTGGTGCAGACTTTGTGTGACAGCAAACTAGATGCACCTTTGTCATATCGTACTCGTTCAGGCTCTCATAGTGCCTCCTTTGCATTAGATTGCTATGCTATGGCTTCGTCTAGTCTCTGTGATGAGAATGAGCATGTTTCTTTTGATGAAGCACAGAATTCAGAAAATTGGATGGCTGCCATGCAATTTGAATATGATGCTATAATGAAGAATGGTACATGGTCTTTATGTGACTTGCCTCCTAGCAAGAAGGCCATTGGCACTAAGTGGGTATACAAGCTGAAGCGTAAACCTGATGGTACAGTTGACAGGTATAAGGCTATGCGTGTTGCAAAGGGTTATGCGAAGGAAAGAGGCATTGATTTTGATGAGACCTTTGCACCTACATGCCGTATGACTACTGTTCGGAGCATTTGTGCACTTCCAGCCCATCATGGTTGGAATGTACAGCAGTTGGACATTAAAACAACATTTTTGAATGGTGACTTGCATGAAGAAGTGTATGTTTTTCAGCCCCGTGGCTTTGTGCAGAAAGGGCATGAAAATCAGGTGTGCAGGTTAAAGAAGGCATTATATGGTTTAAAGCAAGCACCACGTGCTTGGTATGAGAAGATACATGCCTATTTGGTTGCACATGGTTTTGTGAACAGTCCAACTGAAAGCACCTTATATGTTAAGCGTGATAATGATGTGCTTCTGATCATTGTTGTCTATGTTGATGACATGCTTCTCACTGGTCCTATTGAGAAGCATATTGCTAATTTCAAGGCTGATTTGCATGCCTCATTTGAGATGTCTGATTTGAGGCATTTGCATCATTATTTGGGCATTCAGTTTGTGCAAGTTGATGGTGGAATGGCTTTGTGTCAAACGAAATATACTGACACATATTGCAGCGTTTTGGCCTTGAAGACTGTAAGCCTATTGCCACTCCTATGGAGATAGGTTTACGATTGAGTTTTCATGATGCTTGAGATGCATTTGATGCTGTTCTCTATCAACAGGCTGTTGGATGCTTGATTTACTTATGCATTACTCGGCCAGATATTCAGTTTGCTGTCTCACATATGAGCAGGTTTATGCATTGCCCAAGAGTCACGCATTGGAAGGCGGTTAAGCGCATCTTTCGCTACTTGAGTGGTACTCGGCTACTTGGGTTGTTTTATCCCAAGGGGGGATCACTACCGCTAGATTTGCATGCTTTTTTTGACTCAGATTGGGCTGGTTGCTATGACACTCGTGTGTCCACCAGTGGTTTTTGCTTCATGCTTGGTAGCTCATGTATATCTTGGTTGAGCAAGAAGCAGCCTACTGTGGCCACTTTCAGTTGTGAGGCTGAGTATAGGGAAGCTTTCACAGTGACTGTTGAGTGTGTGTGGCTCAGACACCTTATGGCTGATTTGGGTGTTGGCCAGTCTTCTTCCACCACTATCTTCATTGACAGTCAGAGCGCATTGGAAGTTGCGAGGAACCCTGTGTTCCATGCTCGCACTAAGCACATTGAGGTGCATTATCACTATGTCAGGGAGAGGAGGTTCTCTGCTTGGGAGATCAACTTGGCATATGTGCCCATGAAGGAGAACATTGCAGACCTTTTCACGAAGGCTCTGCCTAGGGAGAAGTTTGAAGCTTTCCGCAAAGCTTTGGGCTTACTTCCTTTTGTGGAGTGATTTCCACATAGCCTGGCACTTCCTTATACTTGAGTGCCAGCTACTTGTTCACCGCATCACTCCCAGGGGGGATTTGTTGATATATTTAGGTAGTGATGTGTGTGAACACACTAGGACCGCCGGGGCACTTTTTTCCCTCTTTATGAGGTTTTTTTCCCCGGCTTGTATATATGCCTATTGCCCTGATGGGCTACTTATCTTTGTACATTCTTTAGTAATACATTCAGTATTGTGTGTTTGTGCTCTAAGCTTCTTCTTCTTCCTTGTGCTGTTCGCGTGCTTCCGCAGACATCTATCTCCAACACTATGAACTTGCACAAAGGTGAACCATTCCATTGATTATGAAGCAATCTCCAATTATTCAAATTCCTTTTCTGGACATACAACAAGATGCAAATCCAACTGAAAACGCTAGACACTTGTTGAAAAGAATCAACCAATAAGCACATTCCATGGCAAGGGAATCACCAATGATGCATTGCCAAACATTCTAAGATAAATGCAAACATAAATTTTTCGGAGAACAATAGAAATTACGCTGTTTTACGTTAAACTTTTAATGGTACATGTGAAAAGGTTTTCTTCAAAGAATCCAAATCCACGATTCCTTACAAAGAAAGCGAGTTGCAGTCAAGAAATTGTTGTAGATTAGGGCACCATATGAATGACCCATTGAAGGACTTGGTAATGAAAATCTATCTTCTAGCTATAGGTGAGCAAATCGAGCAGTGACAAAGGAACAATGTACCAAGTCATAGAAGTTGGTGAAAAAAGGGGGTTCTTGTGCCTCAGAAAAGATGTGACTATGAGAATGAGGGGCTGCATAGTATTCACAGACCAATCAACTAATGACAAGTAATACATTAAGCAATGAAGCAGAATAGCATGTGTAGTACAAATTTGTAATGCATAGTTCATCACGATCTTTGCATTTGGCAACTTTTGTGCATGACTTTTTCAAGAATTCATGGACATTTTACTTGTTTGATTCTCAAATACCTGTGGGATAACCCAATCGTATATATAGTTGTCTTTATTTTTGGTCATTCCCATATGAGAGGAGCAAAATCGAAGCAACAAATGTTGAACAGTTTGATCGGAGGAGAAATATACTTAGGGTACCCATAACAATTTGCAAACTAGAAGTTGACTTTGCAATAATATAGATGTATCATCAATGATACTGACACCAGGAAGGACAAGATTATCAATATATCACCTAATGAGGTACCGAGAGGACACTGGATGTGTGAACATGCAATATAATGGATGTATGGCAATGAGCATTGAGAAGTACTAAGGGGTGAAGAGAAGAACCTTGATGGATGTGCTGATGAGTCTGAAGAGTAGCAGTAAGAGCACCACTAACTAAGATAGAAGTTGACCATTGACTCAAATACAGGATGTTGCATTTATTTGGAAAGTGAATAATTAAACTTGTCTTGAATGTAAACCCAATATTGATTCAGCTCAGCTTTGTGTATCAAAGGCCTTCACAAAGTCAAGCTGTGACATGATGATATTCTGCCAACTGTACCGACTGAAGTAAGAGGCAAGCATAAATGTGAAAAGGTTGTCAACCAGTAGTTTGCCCTTGATTAAACCAGATAGGCCTGTTATGTACGTAAGTATGCAGAAAATATTGTTGAATTTTTGTACTCAAGATCTTTGTTATAACAAGAGATAGAAGTCTTGACAGCAGCAATATTGTGGAATAAGTATTCAGATTAATGGGCATATGCAAAAGTATGTGTACATGTCAGAAATGATGTTCCTCAAATAAAAATCAACCTGGATATGGAACAGAAAAAATGGCTATTAGGTTCTCTAATTGGATGTGGACTGTAGTGAATACAAACAATTAAAGTCCTCCGTAAGTATAGCAGGGCCAATAGATGCAGATATGGAATAGATCTAACAATAGAAGATCTTTAACAAATAATATATGTGGCTTCCAGCAGATATAGTCTTGTAGAATCAGTAGATCATTGGAGATCCCAATATGACCAGCAAAAGAAGAATCAACCAGCAGATATATAGGTTGATGCAGAGAATCCAGCAGATGATAATCTGTATGCACAGTCAATTTATATGGCCCAGCAAATATGTGTAGACAGTAGGTACATGACCCACAACTAGCATAACATTCACAGCAGAAATAGATAACCTAATAAATACATGCGAGCTATTAAAATCATACAGATCAGCAGATAAAACGCCCAGACTGATGCAGCCATGCCCTTCAACACATATGAGGCGAAGTGCTGCTCAGAAATACACTATAAGTCAGATTATCCAGCTTTGGGTATGTCTTCATATGTCCAAGGTCGCCCTTCTTTTGGTAGAAACTTTTGTGTGAAAGTTGGAATAAGGCAGAGATCCTTATTGAACAGTTTCAAATCACATTTCTGTGCTTAAATTCCAGAGATCCAGAAAAAGGAATTAGTTGTTTGACCTTGTACTACTATCAACTTAACAGAAATTCATGGAGAACTGCCTCGGAATTGATTCTTGAGGATTCATGTGTTTTGCTTCTTGATTCACATGAATGGCTGCTTTATAAACTGAGGCTCTCATATTGCATCCATCAGGTATCTGCAAAATAATGGTTTCACTGGAGATTTGAATGTACTGGCCAATTTGAATCTTCAAAACCTGTAAGTTCTCCCAGGATTGATTCATATGAAGGAGAACGCATGCAAATATCTACATCGTTATATTCCTAAAAGTGATTCCACTCACTGTTTACTTTTCAGGAACGTTGAAAATAATAACTTTACTGGCTGGTTACCTGCTTCTTTCAGCTCTATACCGAATTTGAGGCAAGTTTTCTCTGAATTTAGGTGCAAACCCTCCCCTCCCCAATTACCTGTAGTTGATATGAACAGTCAATCTTTAAACATTCCTATGCAGATTTTCCAACAATTCTTTCAGCTCCTCTCCTGCTCCTCCCCCTCCACCCTTCACTCCACCACCTCCAACTCCGCCATCATTCAGACAGGGGCCTATTTCTCAGACTCCATCAGAAAGTCCAGTGACTGCCAAAAAGTCTTCTAATAAGGGCGGAGCTATTGCTGGAATAGTAATTTCTCTCCTTCTGGGCTTCATTCTTGCTGGGGCTGTTATTGTATTTTTAAATCGGAGATCAAGGCATAATCTAAACGACGAAGAGAAGTTTCAGTCAACAGCTCCAGTATTAGGAGTTTATACACCAGAAGAGCCAGGTACATCAATGAACAATTCATAAATATTAAAACAACAGACAATCCTTTCTTTTTTCGCTTTTAATTAAGTTTACCATAGCTCAAAATGTTGAATCCATTCAGTGTGCATTGATATATTGGCTTCCCTAATCTATATCACACACAATACACCTTATATGCCTACTCAGAACTAGAACTGGGTTTGTTCTTGAAATACAGGAAGTGAAATTTAGCGTTTGATTGGCACTGTTGAATTCCTCAAAAAAATGCCAAACACCATGAAGAAAACATAATCCTGTAAGGCAGCTTTTTCCTGCGAAGCAGGTGCCAGTGATGTGTCCACAAGGACCTGGATGTGAGTGGCTTCTACTATAGATTATTAGCTAGGTGAACTGCTTCAGGACAGTCATATTCCAGTCCTAAGGTCATTTGGTGCTAGAAGGTAAATCATCACACCTTTTTTGGTACTTCAGATGTATGGCAAGCTTGTTGCAAAGCCACACACAATTGGGTTTTCCAGGTAAGATTGAAAAATCAGAATGTAGGCTAAAACCAGCCCATAGGAACACAATACTCGAATTTTCTTGGTACATATCCTTGCTGCAATGTTAGAATATGAATGACCACAAGAAACACCATTGGAAACCATCCTGAGTAAAACAATTATGAACTTATTTCCATTGAAAAGCTTTATAACCTGAATATTTTGAGAGAAAAGGTTGCAACCATCATTTACTTTTATCTGTTTTTGTACATCTAAGATATTGAAAAAGGTTTACAACTTACTATATGTTAATGTCCAGCCATTTGGATTCCTTAAAGGACATGATTTGATACATATTATAATTCTATCATTGTGGCTTCAAAGGCATGCACCTATTTGGCATTCGTGCTTGCCTCTCCATTACCATGTTTTCCTATGGAGGGTGCTTGTAGGAGGGCTCAAGAGAGACGAATTTCCAAGTAGATATTTAACAGCATGTTTGTAGAGGGAATTCTTGTTCTTCTCGTGCTTGAGGTGGGTTCTTTTGCTCAGTGCAGTATACACTATGTGTATGCTTTGCATAAAACAACAAGGTGCACTAAAATGAGACAAGAATCATCAAAATAAGTTGAAGCATTACTGTATTCATATCAAGCACGAAAAAGGTACAAAATATCCGTGCAGGTACAGAACAATGAATAATAAAAGGAGAGCAATGGTTACTAAGGGAAGCTCTGGATGCAAAATAGGAGCCTCCAATGCACTCCAATGCATTGCTGAAGCACACAAGCAGAGCACAAGCCTTCGGCTGAAGCACACAGGCCCTCTCGACTCACTCTGCTTGTCCACCCTCTATGTCAAGATTAGAGACTCTAATCCAAACCTTGGGTCTTGAGCTGCTGAAGCTTGAGCTACTTTCGATGCTCTTCATTCATGTACCCTTCTATGCAACTCTTTGTTCTATCTCTCTCTATCTTGTTCTATCTCTCTCTATGTGATCTGCTGTGACAAGATCTGTGTTACTTGAATTCTTCTCTTTATATAAGCCATCTCTGCTAGGCAGTTACTCCACTACTCTGTTACCTCCACTACCACTCTGACTCTGCACTTTTTTGGTACTCTGTCAAGTCCGATACTATGTCAAATCCCATACTCCAATCTCCACTCCACCTTCTCTTCTCTCTTTCTGCTCGGCTAGGCCATACTCATGCTTTTGGTGGGTCATCTGCTTTTAGTGGCTAATAAAGACTTGTTGTCCTACTTATGGGCTCTGAAGAATTTAGTTTTCACGAAGTCTTTGTCTTGGACGAATTTGGGGAATCGGACTTTCAGACCAATTTAGAACTAGACCATGAGACCGATTCCGGGAAATTAGTCGATGAGACCAATTTTTGGGAAATCAATCTCTCTTATGGAGTTAGACAGAGAATACTATAGCTTACGAAAAAAAATTGTAGGACCCTTAATTTAGGTTATAGAGGTTGTCCTCCATTACTTCATTCTCCGTCTTGGAGAGTGCCCTGTGTAATGCTGCTTCCTCCCTTTTTTTTTCGCAGAAATACAGTGAATTACAGGAAAGAAAGACTGGAAGGCTGAGAAATGAAACTTTATATACAAAAATAGCCATATAATGGCATGTCCATGTCTACAAAATAAGTTCTAATCAAAATCCATGGTCCATCTATAGTGCAGATGATGAAAAAACAGTACTACTAAGCTATGAGTATGAATGCATGAAACTGAACTATCTGATGTTGAGATCAACTTCTGGGTGGAGGATCATCAGAGGATTCCGCAAGTGAGAAGAGGATTCCCCAACTGAGAAGACATCTGCCGCCATGTGATGCAAAACTCTCACTCTTTCATATATTTCTTTGTAGAATATGACGTGTTTTGTCAAATCCTCATTAGCCTGTTGTAACTTTCTGATCTCTTGCTCTTGATGTTTTACTTTAAGTAGCTTGTCTACAACATTATGTTATCTGCTTCTATGTATGCCATTTGCTCCTTAAGCTCTCTGTGATATCTCTCCAATGTCTCTACTAGAGTCCTCATGGTGGTGAAATACTTGTTATGTTCCTCACAAGCCTCTAATTGTTGTTCCAATGTATTTTCCCCATCATAGCATTGTTGCGCCATATGTTGGAGAGTTTCAACGGCCATGTTGACTGGTAGGTTGGGAGAAGGAAGTGAAGATGGAGGTGTTGAGTTGGGTATGGATTTAGAAGTAGAGTGGCATATAGTGGGGGAAGGACAAGTGGTGTAGGGTGGAGATGGTAAGGTTGGGAGAGGAGTGGATGTAGCAACTAGGAATACAGGTTGCACTAAGGCTCGAGATGGTGGTGAAGATGGAGGGGTTATATGTGGTGATGAAAGGTGCATTGTGATCCATACTTCCTGGATAGGGAGTGGGTTGCGGATATGAAAAAATAGGGGCAAGAGAAGCTCCAAAGCTTGGAGTTGGAGTTGCAGTGGTGTGCATGGATGAAACTGTAGAAGGTGTTGTGGTAGTGGTATACATGGAGGACATTGTGACAGGAGGTGTATGTGCAACATTGAATGTGGAAGTGGAAATTGGAATAGAAAAAGCTTGTTTCTTATCTAGTGCCGCATAACCTTAGTCTGGTAATAAAAGTGCATCCAAGTCTTATCTCGAAGCTCTAGTCACTTTTGCTCTTTCCTTGTTAGGAGCCGGCACCTTTGGATTTCTTAGCCCATATCCTTGGGATTCCCTTTTCTCTCTCTCTCTCTCTCTCTCTCTCTCTCTCTCTCTCTCTTTCTCTCTATTTTTGAGTAGCCGGCGAAGGCGGAATCTGAGGATACAAAAGTGGAAGGTTTGTAACCATGCAAAGAGGCAAGGAGAATATACATGGAATTTACTTGCTCTCTTGTTTGCTTTGGCCAAAAATTGCTTGCATTTGTCTAGCATTGAATGCTAGAGAAGTCGATGGTATGGATATGGTTTTGCCATCAAAAAACATAGAAGTCCATCACACATGGATAAGTTGCTGAATGAGAGCTTGGCTTGCGTGTTTTGGAGCATGAAGTAAAATTTAAATGCCCTTAGGAAGGTGCAGTGGCTTTAGCCGTAGGCTTATCCTCAAATGCCTCCTTGCATTCGTGGATTCCTTGTGAGGGATTACTGAAAGAAGTCCCCTCTTAGACATCTCTAGAGGACAATAGTTTTGAGGGTACAAACTCAGAACCTGTGGCATCATCTCCACATAAGGAGTTGGACGGATCCTTAAGAGGAGGCTGAAATATCGTCATCAACAATAGCAAGCTTCTTGCCTTTATTGGATATTGAAGGATTGTCCTACAAGTGGTTTGGGTCTTCATGTTATTAAATTTGTTCTTCCTATGATTGAGCTGGATTATCAGAGTGTGGATCACATGCCATGAGGGCAAAGGGATGCAGCTCATCGTCAGCAAGGGGAAGATGGCAAGGTGAGGAACGCTCATTGTAGAGCTTAGTTGAGCTTGAGCAGCAAATGCTCAGACTATTATCTTGTTATTGAGAGCCACGATGATGATGATAATGACGATTATGATGTAAAGAGATGTGGGGGATGATTTCAAGTGGATAGAGGAGACAAAATTGGGCATGGTAAGCACAATATATCGACATTCATAAGTGATGAGGATAAATTTGGCACGAAGTTCAATTCTATTGAGGAATTCTGATAGGACGAATTTTGGATAGCAATGGCTTTGTGAGTGCTGGTAATGATACATGGGTTAGATGATATCTGGTGCAAGGTTTTGATAAGGCTAATTTTGGGCAAGTAGGGAGGTGTGTAGGGCGATTGTTGTGGGTGGCATTTACGGTGCTTTCAAATATGAGGGTTAATTAAAGCGGGGAATGATTGGGGAACAATTTTGATGGGTTGGGTTTGAAGGTCAATCGGGACAAGGGGTAGGACGAATATGGGATAGGTGCGAATTCGTCTTGAAAACAAGATCGAGTTTGAATAGGGAGAGGGGAACGATTTCGATGGGTTGGGTTTGGAGGTCAATCGGGACCAAGGGAAGGATGAATATGGGATGAATATGTGAGAGGTGCAAATGTGTCTTGAATACAATATCGAATTCGGAAGATCCAATTGGATAGGTCGAAGGGTGCAGGATGAATGCGGACGAATTTCGATGGTGTGTACGAATTGATATGGACGAATATTGATGATGTGGATGAATATGGTAGAAGACTCGAAGACGAATACCAAGTTTATAGTTAACTTGGGATGGACCGGTAGGAGGGGACAAATTCGTTAGATTTGCGAGTTATGACTTGGCTAGATACGATGAGTGGATTCAATATGACGGGATGATTTTTGTAGATGGGATCCGATATGAGGGGACGATTTTTTGTGGAGGGGATCCGATATGAGGGGACGATTTGCGTGGACGGATATGAGGGATGAATTCGAAATAAGGGGGCGAATTTTTCTCAATTCGATCATCATCTTTAGGAAGGCAAAGTACAAATGAGGTTGGACTGGGGGGAGGGGTGGGGGATGGGATATTGGTGATCACGATGGGACGAATTGGTAGGAGGTAGGAGGGAGAATCAAAGGGAAGGATGAATTTGTTGGAGCTAGGAGGGCAAATTGAAGGGCAAGATGAATTTGTTGGAACCTCATTGAAGAGGAATATGTTGGACTCTCCTTCAATGAGGTAGGGTCCTTCACATCAGATGATAATTGACAGATTTGGTGGCGAGGATGGACACCAAATTTGTAGCGGGGTGAAGTTAGATGATTTGGGCAGGGACATCCCTTCAGGAAATGAGGTTGGTGAATTGGGAAAATTTGGGAGGGGTAGTGGAATAGGACGAGTGGTAAAAGATCCCAATTAGCTACCTGCCTCTCTCCCTCCAACCTTAAATAGCCCTTGCCCTTGTCACATCTAGAATCTTCTCTAAGGTCCAAACACTTCTCATATGGCCACTCTGAGGAGATGGAATGACCTTGAAGATTTGTGCTAGAGCCTTGGCTCCCCCGAGCTCTGGTCCTTGACCCGGCTAGGGTCCTCGACCAAATGCAGGTAGACCATGGGGATCTAAATAAATCTAAGACTCTCTCCCCCTTCTAGAGATCATTGTCCTTAGTGATCAAGGAAGGAAAGTGTTTGCGAATCAGAGCTTCTGACTCCCAAGTAGCATCTGTGTGAGTGGACGGCTAATCCATGCTATGAAATACTCTAGTATGAAACAATTCCGTAACCGCTCCCTCTTATCAAGAACCTGAAATGGAACATTTGGCTGAGATGCTCTATTTTCTAAAGCAACTAAACCATCTATACAATTCTCATCTTGAGAAATGTATGGTCTCAACTTGCTAACATGGAAAACTGGGTGAACTTTGCAATTCTCTGACAATTGCAATTTATGAGTGGAACTTGCAAAAACACATGATCGCCCTCTTGAAATGTTCGTGGTGTACGATGTCGATCTACAAATGTTTTCATCCTTTCAGCAGCTTGCTATAGATTGAACTGATCTATTTTCAAGTTAGCTTGCATGTCCGTTAAAAACTGTGAAGCACTCGGAGATTTCCCGGGTAACTCAATGGTAGCTGGACTATGTGGAATAAATCCGTAAATCACCTCAAAAGGTGCCAACTTAGTAGTTTTGTGCTTCCAACTATTATAAGCAAACTCAACTAATGGGAGGAGACTATCCCAATCTGTTTGCTTTTCTGAAACATATGCCCGTAGCATATCTTCCAGAATCTGATTAACTCTTTCGGTCTGACCGTCTGTCTGTGGATGCTCTCTACTACTCATCTTCAGTTGAACTTGAAGCTTATTGAACACGTGTTTCCAAAAATTTCCTGAAAACCTGGGATCCCTATTTGAAACTATTGATTTCCGTAGACCATGTAGTCTAAAAATATTCTGAATGAATAGTTTCGCGACTTGCAGAGCCTCCACTGATTCCTTTGTAGGGATAAAGTGTGCCATTTTGCTCAAACGATCAACCACCACAAGAATAGCATTCTTCTGTCGTGGTGTCCTAGGTAAACCCATTATGAAGTCCATGGAGATACTATCCCAACAACACTGCGATATTTCCAATAGCTGTAGCAGACCTAGAGGACTAACCCTCTCTTCTTGATTCACTTGACATTTAAAACACTGACTTACATAATTGTTTACATCTCTGACCATCTTTTAACCACCAAAAAGTGCGTCTGATCAACTGTAAAGTTTTCTCAATTCCAGGATGTCCTGCACAAGGTACATCGTGGTTCTCGAAAATAATTTCCTTTCTAAACTTCCCTTCTTGGGAAGTAGGCACACAAATCTTTCCTTTTCTTTTGAGCAAACCTTTCTCCACTTGAAAATTATTGATTATAGATCGACAATAATTATCTTCAATTTGTGAATCTTTGATCTCTTGGATTAAATCACTGTCAAGAAGTGTGAAGCTAATCTGATGCAAAATATGAGATAATGCATCTTCAACTGTATTCATTTTTCCTTTTCTATATAGAATTTCCTTATGAAATTCTTGCATCAACTCAGCCCATCTAGCTTGTCTCCCCCGAAGATCAGGCTGGGAACAAAAATATCTCAATGTGTGATGATCTGTGTATACTTTAAAAGTTGCACCGTACAAATAGTGTCTCCAAATCTTCAAAGCATGAACTATTGCATATAATTCTTGTTCATGGACAGGCCAGTTTCTCTGAGTTGGAGAAGGTTTCTTATATCTCAAGAAATCCATTCAATAAAAGCAATAAAAGAAGAAATTCAAAATCTAATCGATCATGATAGACTAGCCATCCATAACAACTTTTTCCTTTCTTCTAATTCATTTCCTATGGCAATCTTAGATTTTAAGTCATAATTATGATTCTAAATACAAAGTAATGATAATTATTTCTAATGAGATAAAATCACCTCCTTAAGCATCTATGAGAAGATAAGAAAATAATTTAAACCTTAAGGGTTTCTCACAATTCCACTCAGTCAATTTGAAAACTCTGTACAGATGATCAAATCTAAGCAAAACGTAGCAGATCACCAATCATTGGAAAGCTCTTGAAGCTGGGAACCTGTAGCACTTTGAATTTTTCAATTTGGATATTCCTAGACAAAGTTATGATCAAATTAGTGAGTGTAGGTAGTGAAATTAATAGTCAAATCAGAGGAAAAGTGATATAGAGAGTCTTTCTCTCTCTCTAACCTCCTCCAGGCAACGTGAGTGCGCGCAGCAGAAGCCTATATCCCACATAGCGTGAAATTGGCACCGGAGTGGCCTGTATAAGGCGCATGAGAGGTAGTAGATCAACATCTCTTGGGGAGGAAGAAGCGTAAAGCTTCTCCTCTGAGCTCGTTGGGGATGCCTCCTAGATGGACTGTTGGAAGCCTACGAATTCTGAAATAAACATGACTTACCTCTGAAGTTAGCAGCTGACGGGCAACTAGAACAATTCTTTTGCTCCACGCTTTGCGCGAATCCTCAAGCCTCAAGACGGCTCCTTCACGCACACAAAAATGCCCCTCCTCTTTTGGCGACTACCCACTCTACGTGAGCTGCACGAAAATTCATACCAAACTTGCTCTTCCAAGAAGTTCTCAAGAAGATGATGACTTGTCCTCTTCTCAAAAAACTTTCCCCTCTCTCACTCAAGCTCTGATACCAAATGAAAGATCCCAATTAGCTACCTGCCACTCTCCTCCCAACCTTAAATAGCCCTTGCCCTTGGCACATCAAGAATCTTCTCTAAGGTCCAAACACTCCTCATATGGCCACTCTGAGGAGATGGAATAACCTCGAAGATTCGTGCTAGAGCCTTGGCTCCCCCGAGCTCTGGTCCTTGACCTAGCCAAGGTCCTCGACCAAATGCAAGTAGACCAATGGTAAACCATGGAGGTCTAAATAAATCTAATAAGTGGCACGAATGTGGAGGATGAATTTGGCGGAAGTGAACGGGATGGAATTTGAAGGAGCGAGTGTAGAATGTGTTGGAAGCGTATTTTGTAGGTGTGGATTAATATAGAGGAGGATGGATTCGTTTCGGGATGATTAGGCTAATTTAATGTATGAGTTAAAGTTATTTGATAGGAATTTTTGGACAGGATACCATGAATTAATTCCAAAGGAGCTATAGCATCAATGCCATAGAGTAGGTGGAAAGGTGTGTGTCTAGTTGTAGCCCAAAGGATTCCCAAGTAGGCCTTGCCCCATGTGGTTGGCTGCTGATGAAACATTTTCCTAAGCAAGGTAATTAAAACTTTTTTTATGTTTTCTGCCTGGCCGTTAGTCCTAGGGCAATATGCACATGATTTCTTATGGAAAATTTGGTACTTCATAAAAATAATGGTCAAAGTTTTGATGACAAAATGAGTCCCTTGATCAATGGTAATTTCATTGGGTATCCATATCTACAAAATATGTGCTCATATGAGAATGAGGCTATTGTACTTGATGTACAATCCACTGATGCAATGACCTCTACCCATTTAGTAGCATAGTTTGTTGGTACCAAAAATATTTAGCCTTTGAAGGGTGAGCCATTGGATCTATGCAGCCCATAAAATCCAACCCCCACCTCTCGAAGGGTTTCCAAGCTATTGAAATTCGCAAAGGCTTGTCGTTGAGTTTAGATGGTCTAGGACCACATCTTTGAGAGATATCACAAGATTTCACCAGTTGATATGTATCTCTAGAGAGGTAGGGCCACCATAGTCCACTCTGGAGTACCTTATGTGTAGTGATATGCTCACCAATCAAAGTAAAGCTTGTGCTTTTGATGAGGAGTCTTTTCTTTTCTAATGCTATCATGTGGGAGGGGCAAGTTCTAGTAGATAAGAAATGTACTAATTCACTATACCATGAAGGGTAAGTGCTTACATTGAAGAGATGGTGGTCGTGTAAATCATCATCAATTCCCTTGTTATCGTTATCAAGAGCTAGTATTTGTATTTTGGATAAGTGATATGCCATTCCATGATGTTTTCCAGGCCTTTGCACAACTTCAAAATCGAATTCTTGGAAGAGCAAGAACCATCTCCGGATCTGTCCTACGATTTTAGGCTTGTTGAGCAAATATTTGATTGCTTGGTGATCTCTGATCACCACAAAATGAACACCAAGAAGGTAATGTCTAAATTTTTTAAGTCAAATACTATGGCCAACACTTCTCCCTCTGTTGTGCTATGGTTCCGTTCAACCTTGGTGAGAATTCTACTGGCATAATGAACTGGACAATCTTATTTTTACTCTTTGTTGGGTTGTGCAAGAATTGCCCCTACAGTAGTGGAGCTTGCATCTACAAGCTCATGGAAGGTGATTTCCCTGTCTGGAACAATGAGAATAGGAGCACTCACGAGCATCTTTTTCAAGACTTCAAATGCCTTTTCTTCATCAGTCCATCTGAATTGGACTAACTTCTTAGTTTCAACAATGGCTTGGCTACATCTGCATATATTCTCGTGAATTTCCTATGGTACTTAGTGTGGCTTAAGAAGCTTTGTACTTGTTTTGCATTAATAGGACAAGACATCCTGATGATGACTAAGAGCTTATCTTGTCACGAGCCATACCTTTTGAAGAGACCACATGCTCGAGAAGAGTGCCTTCTGTGACCAAAAAATGACATTTGTTTGGATTTAGCTTCAATCGTGCACTTTTGTAGAGCTCAAATACTTCCTGCAGCAAAGTCTCTGAAAATTTTTAGAAGGAGAAGAGCAACCTGCACATGAAAAGATATAAAAATCGTCCATAAAGATTCTTAAGAATTTTAGGAATAGTGGTCTAAAAATGGTATAGACCACCCTATTGAAGGATGCAGGGGCATTCCTTAGTCCAAAGGCCATTTTTGTGTACACGTATGTACCCCATGGAGTGACAAAGGCAATCTTTGATTGATCTGCAAGCTTAATTGGTACTTGATTCAAGATTGTACCCGCTAAATCGGTCCATAAAGCTGTACAGAGAGTGACCAGCCACATATTCTACAACTTGCTCAGAAAAAGGTGTAGGAAATCCATCAAGAATTGTCACCTTGTTGAGATCCCTAAAGTCAACACATGTTCGAATTTTGTTGGATTGCTTTTTTGGAGCTATGACCATGGATGCCAATCATTCTGAATGTTCCACTGGTACAATGATCTTCGCTTCTTCCATCTTTTCAATCTCCTTCTTCACAACTTCTGCATATTTGGGGTTGGGTCTATATATCTTTCCTCTGATAGGCTTAGCATTTCCAACTAGAGGGATGGTGTGCTCTCCCAAATGTGGGGTTATCCCCTCTAGGTCCTCATAAGTTCAATACAATTTTAAATTTTTGCATAAATGTAATTACTTTTGTTAGTAGACTAGGATACTCCCACAGCCAAGATGCAATGAGAACTGGTTGAGGCTTTGCGTCGATTCCCAAATTAATTTGCTTTACAAGTTTGGAAGACAAAATAGATTGTGTGGACTCATGGGAGAAAATATTTCCTGGCTAACATGGAGATTCATCCAAGACTACATTGATTTCCTTCTCTTGAAGCCACTCACTTGCAAGCTCCTCATCTGGTGCAAGCTCCTTTTTCGGCCCTTTTGATGGTTCGTTTTCGCATGTTGATATCTGATCTTTATCTTGAGGTTCATCCTGGTTATACCTCCACACTTTATCCTTTCCCCTTCTATAGTCAAGAATTGGTTCCCCAAGACCCATAGTTTCTACAATCTCTTCTTCACTTCCAGTGACCTTATCCCCATAGCAAGGAAATGATTCTATTGTTTCTATCCATTGAAGTAGGTCTTGATCATCTTCAAACTTCTAATTCTTTTTACTTATGGATGGAAAGGAATGTGTGTTACCTTCTTACTGCTCCTGTTCTAGGTGTAAGTATTGTCTCAAGTGTCCAAAAGTGTTGACTAGCAAGGTGTTGTTGCTCCAATCATGAACTTCATGATGATGCCTCAGCCAATGTCTCCCAATTAGAAGTGGATAGCCTCCATCTATGCATGGAACATCAATCACAGCAAAGCTTAAGAAAACTTGGATCTTCTGGATAAGTAGAGGTACTTGCTCCACTATTCCCAATGGCTGGACTCTGTTTTGATCTACAAGAGTTACGGTGAATACGGTGAAAGAAGCCTTCTTTTTCATTTCTAAACCCAAAGAAGTCTTAGTATAATGAGGCATTAAATTATGCCTGATCCTCCATCGATAATCAGTCCTATAAAAGTCTCGCCTAGAATGGTCAACTTGATTGTAGGAATTCTGGAGTCAGTAATCGGTGTTTTACCTATCATGATCACACTAATTGTGATCTCACCACTAATTGTGATCTCATGGGGTGGAGGACAAAACATGTCACACTACTTTTCAAACATATATTCACAAATATATTCGATCGCCAGTTGGCTGTATGCATGCACATCAATAGGAACACACCTCTTCATGCCCTCTGTTTGACTTGCTTTCTCATAAGCGAAGCCCTAAAATCTCTGGTAGTGTAACATACAGGCACAAAATAATATCTTAACGTCAATTATATCTGATCAGAGTTCTGGAACCTGCTCACATGTGTATATGACTTTCTCTGTTTGATAATGCCCAACGTTGCTAAGGCTAGCTTATCAACCATAAGTTGCTGGTAAGGTTGTGCGACCTTGATCCCACTGAAGATCAGCAGCTTTTGAGTACTCACATCTATATTTCTTCCAAAGTAGTGAACTTGTGGTACGACAAATGAGCCAAATATTTGGTATATGTGGGCATTAACTTGTGAATGATCCAGAAAGATGAAACCGCCATAGAAGACCTCCTCACAACCGGTGGAGAGAATGTAAAGCAATCCCATCATTATCTGGAACGGATTGAGAGTCAGCATGTCATAGAAATTGAGGAGCTGGTGTGTCCATATAAGATGTAGATGATATTCTCACTCTTTCTAAATTAGACTTTTCTAGGCAGTACATATTAGCACAAGTGATCATTCTTATGTTTACAATCACTAGAATTGTGAATCTTGCTTGAATTCGACAATATATATTGAATATTCACTATCATCTTTTGACTCATGGCCAGTCTTTCTAATTGTCACTTTCCCGTTGTAATTTGTAGTCATCATTTGACTCTTTCAGAGTTGTACTTGCGATGAAATCCTCTTGTTTGTTTTCTTTTTTGGTAATTTCATGAGTATCTTATTGGTTCTCCCTACTTTGGTCCACACCCTCTAACTCATTCTGCCTGCGTCCCCCGTTCCTTCACATCCCTTGTGACTATGATATAAAATTTCAACACAAAGGGGAAATATCTCATAGTTTGGGCAATGTAAGATGACTATCCTTTAGTCTTCTGCATGAACATCGTTGTCAAACTTGATCTGATTGTTCTCAGGGCTATTTTGTAGCCTAGCAGGGACCTAGTGTGAATCAAATCGTAAAATGATCTTCTTGCATCGTTTTCTAGGTTCAAAGCCCCAAGTAGTGGTATGTGTGAGCATGGAAACCATTATTGCTAATTATTTGGGTCTGTTGTCCATTAGCTCTAATTGCATTACTAAAAGTTATGTCCCTATATTTTTGCATTTCTGGTTTTCTGGAAAATAATACTCTTTTCATTCTTTTGACTTCTAGGACTTTTCTTATGAAAATTTGGTGGTCTTGCATGAGAATAACCGTGAAATTTGTTCCATTTCATTCTTCATATATGTTATTCATAGCAATCTAGCATACCCCTTACCTGATGTTTGTGTTTATCTACATACACTTCATTTCGCACCTTAATATCCAAATAGTAGAAAGGGAAATGACGTATTATGTTGTAACTTGTGAACATGTCGTTTTATTGCTTGTGCTTGAATTCCAAATTCACTTACATTTATGATGAAGCCCGCTTTATGGGCCACGATAAGCTATGAAACTCGAAGCTAATCAGGCCTTTTCAAATGAAAGGAACTAAACTGGTGATACCACTACATTCTGAACTATTTTCTACATTTGAGAAGGTTATTAGTGCTGCAAAATAGCATGAAATGTTCAGATTATTTATTAGGGACGTGTCTACCCTCTACCTTAAGAGGTTGGGTGCTTGAATGCACTAACGTTGTTCTCATTAATGGAAAAATTGTGAATTTTTCTGAATAAACCGCAGGAGCAGCAAAGCAGCCATATAATTCAATATTTTAACATCCATCCATCACTCTGAATTATAAGGAAAACATTTTCAGATAGGTGTGTGCATTAGGTAAGTGACAGATTTCTGTGACTCAGAGCCTGAGCTGTATTAATAGTTTTTTAATCTTCGTTCCCACAAAATTTCATCTCAGAATTGGCTGCCTAAGAAAAGTTCCTGACACCCCTATTTCCACAATGACCAATATGATAGGCACATCCGTCCTACTCGTTCTTTCTCCACAACAATGATGAAGGATGCTACGCCCTTGCTAAATCCTTAAGCTCTTTTATATGTTAATTTATTTTTATCATTGTGTGATTATAGTGTGATTATATGTAAATCCTTTTCTAAACGGAAGCTTTTTAACAAGACTACCAAAAGCACTACACTGTCAAAACTACTATGTTGGAAGCAGAGAGGCATATTCTGTTCAATGCACCAGACACATGATTCCCCCCCATCGTGTCATTCTTAGGAGATGGGAATACTTAAGTCATCTATGCACTATACCAGAATACACTGTATGAAAGATGAAGTTTATCTTAAAAGGGGTAAAAAAGAGCTATTTTAAGTGAGTTATGTTGTTTTTGTAAAGCAGTAAAAGGGAAAAATGAGTACAGGGCAAGCCTTCTTCCATCAGATACAGTTACAAGGCCACCTCCTTCAGGAAGTTTCAAGGAGCCAATTTTGGATAAGATTTTGGGAAGGAAAATTTCAAGCAGAAGAGGAAAGAACACAATCTCTGCATCTGCTATCTCAATTTCTGATCTGCAGCTTGCTACCAATAGCTTCAGCCAAGAGCACCTTCTAGGCACAAGTGTTTTGGGCCCTGTATATAGGGGTGAGCTTCCAGATGGGAAGGTATGTCTGTACATAAGTCCACAGTTTCATTAGTTATGAGTTTTTTATCCTCTTCTAGATTTATTTATCAAATTTGGAAGCTCTTTTCGACAGCTTTTGGCGATAAGGAATATCGATCTTTCTGTTGCTCCATCACTTGAGAGGGAAGAGGAATTTATAGAAATTGTGTCAAATATTTCACACCTCCGCCATACCAATCTTGCAGAATTGGTCGGTTATTGTGCTGATCATGGTCAACGGTTGTTGATTTACGATTATTTTCAAAGAGGATCTTTAAGCGACATTTTGCATGTCTGGGATGAGTCATTCCGAACTGAGCTAACGTGGAATATCCGTGTGAAGATTACATTAGGCATGGCTAGAGCATTAGAGTAAGGACATTTGGGTTCATATCCAAAAGATATGTTTGCATTCAGATTTCTCACATGGATGCATGTCCCATATGCACACAACAGGTATCTTCATGAGGAGTGCCAGCCTGCTATCATTCACAGGAATTTCAAATCCGCCAATATATTACTGGATGAGGATTTCAATCCCCACCTTTCTGACAGTGGAATTGCAAGCCTAGTATTCAATCCAGATTTGCAGGTGAAGCAGTCAGAGAATTTTTATAACTATTCATTGCACCAGATGAGCAGGGATTTTTATATTCTTGATGGATATTGTGTTATCAGATTTCTAGTACAGTGATTCCTACTGGGTACCGTGCACCTGAATGTACAATGACAGGGATCTACACATGGCAAAGTGATGTGTATAGTTTTGGGGTAGTGATGCTAGAGCTGTTAACAGGGCGCAAACCTATGGACAGGTGAGATTTTTTCCCTCATAACAGCAAGCAGTACTGACTTCGCCTCCAAAGATATGTAAGGATTCTTATAAAATGCAGTACAAGACCAAGAGCAGAGCAATCTCTTGTACGATGGGCGACACCACAGCTCCATGATTTTGACTCTCTAGCAAGTATGGTGGATCCATTCCTGAATGGCACATGTCCTGCTAAATCTTTGTCGCGTTATGCAGACATCATTGCTCAGTGTATTCAGGTCTGGCAATCGTGAAATCTTTCTTTATCCTAACATTTTATGAAATATTAAGCTTTAAACCATCTCACTCTTTTGCATGCGCAAATTTCAGCCTGAGATGGAGTTCCGACCTCCTATGTCAGAGGTGGTTCAGTCCTTAGTGAGGTTGATGCAGCGGGCATCTCTCAAGAGAAGGCCAGGAGAAGACTAATGAAGGATTTACATGAGTATATACAATGAACATCTGAAAAGTGAACTAAACCGCACTGTATACACACCGAGACAGACTCAAGATATTTGGTGTCTCGATAAATACTTCACAACATCGCCAATTAGCTTAGTGTTATTAGGGCATTCTTATGCGTAGATCTAGGTGTAATAGGACAGAAAATGAAATAGAAAGCTGTCTAGTTCACTTGTTCAATAATGTAAGCCAATAACTGGGATGGAAAAGTGTTCAATGTTCAGGTTGGTCTTATGATTAAAAAGGTAAATGATTGCCATAACATCCAGCGACCTATATAAATTCAACCAGATTTCTACAACAGCATTCGACATTGCATAAGAATTGTTTGGTATCAATCAACAATTGTCTTATAATGATCAATCCTTGCTGCCATATATTTCTTTTATAGATGTCGGTAGAGGGAAGAAGAAAACCAAGAAATACAACTTAGTTGGAGGAAAGCGGATAATTCAACACAATATAGGTGACGATTATAGATATGTTTTTGAACAGCAGGTCAGATAATAAATTTAAACATCTGTTTCCATTGTACCTAATCATTCCAAGAACGGAAAAAAAACAAAGCTAAACATAAACCCTCAAAATCATGCGAATGTGAATGTGAATGTGGAGCACTATGGTGTATGTACATTGTACCTAATCATTCCAAGAACGAAAAAAAAAACCCTCAAAATCATGTGAATGTGAATGTGGAGCACTATGGTGTAAGTAATGTTATCTTGGCATGGATATCAAAGGCTCAGGTTGGAGGCTAGGTTGCATTACTCGTTATTCAGTAATTTGATTATTCATGAATAATTATGAAATTCTATGATAGACCCTTTTTATTTGATTGATTATTTAGTGCCACGTCAGCTTACTCAGATAGGAGTGAATAGCTTTTGCACAACAATTTGGTGGGTTTTTGATCGAAAAGCTTTCGATAAAAAAAGTTTTCAATCAAAAGTTGTCACAATCGAAAGAGATTTGTTCAAATAATTTTTAATAAAACAATGCCCCCATCATTATGCTTCATTAGAGTTACTTTGTCTTTTGCGAACTTACAATGCCATACAAAGAACAATATATAAACTCTTGTTAAAAACATTCAATATTTTAGTATTAAAAAAATAAAGAAATATTAATTTGTTTGTTTAAAATTGTGAGTTAAAAACTACTCTAATTGTTGGACTCAACATTGATTCTTACTTCACAATAATATGTGCATGTGTATGTGTGTGCATGATTGTGAGTGAAAATCTATTGTGATTATTTGAATCAACATTGATTCTTATTTCACAATAGTATGTGTATGTGTATATGTGTGTGGTTGTGAGTGAAGAACTACTATGATTGTTTGAATCAACATTGATTCTTACTTCACAATAGTATGTGTATGTGTATGTGCATGTATGATTATGAATGAAAATCTATTTATGATTGTTTGAATCAATATTGATTCTTACTTCACTATAGTATGTGTATGTATATGTGAATGTATGATTGTGAGTCAAAAGATATTGTGATTGTTTGACTCAACGTTGATTCTTACTTCACAATAGTATGTGTATGTGTATGTGCATATATGATTGTGAACTAAAATTTATTTTGTGACGTGTTAAAGAAGGTTTTATCTTCTTTTTTATTATTCAAGGGGGTTGAGGTGGTGGTAATAAGTTAGTTAAAGCTTTTTAGGTCTTTAGATGGCTTCCTCTTGCAGACTTATTAACAGCTTCTTAGGTCTCTTGAATTGTAAAGGGATCCAAAAAAGTTTCATCCAATTGAGCAAAATGTTTTATGCGAAATCCTTGTCACAATAGTATGTGTATGTGTATGTGCATGTAGGTTTGTGAGTGAAAATTTGTTGTGATTGTTTGACTCAAGATTGATTCTTACTTCACAATAGTATGTGTAACTGTATGTACACATATGATTATGAGTTAAAGTCTATTGTGATTATCTAATCAATGCTAGTTTTTACTTCATAATAATATCTGCATGTGTATATGTATGTATGATTGTGAGTTAAAATTTTTTGTAATTGTGTGATTTATAACATGATAAAAGAAATTGATTATATGAAGATATAGAAATATAGAAAGATAGGTAGATAAATACATAGATTAATAGATTTAAAAACTTTAAGAGAGATTCAGAATAGTTTGTATATATTTTCAGATATAGATTTGGTGTAATTGGGGAAGGGAAAAGAATGGTCATATGTGATTATTCATCAAGAGGGTAAAATGGTCTCCACAATATAGTGCAAATGTTGTGGACATTGTTATGTAGACAACACAACTCGGATAAAAGAGCATCTTTTAGTACATGTAGTAATGTTGTAGGATGCTCTATTCTAGATAGTGATATATGGGTACATTTTGCAAGTTATGTAAACAAACATAAATCCAAAGATATTAAATAAATAAGATTTAAATGCATGAGTAGTTCACAATACTTTCCAAGTAGTCCAAGTGTAGAGCAAGGAGTATAGTATCAATGACAATAGAGGATGCTCATGATATTTTTACTCAAGTATGATAAACTATTTTTGAGCATAATCAAAACATATCTACTCCGTTTTCTCCAGATAGTCAAGAAAGAGTGGATCAGGTGATCCAGTAGAAACATTGGATCTAACAATGTGTCACCATGCTTTGTTCATGCTAAATCAGACAACATAATACCTGTAGATTTGAAAAGAAAAATTGTCTTGAGCCTCATCTTAAATGGACTTGAACATTTTTAACGTAGGGGATTCCTTTCAATGTTATTCGTAATCTTTTTTTCAGAGATGATTCGATGTCAACTGCACCGAAAAGATTCACCATGCAAGAGTACAATAAAATGTGAGCAGAGTATGTAGATAAAGTGAAGAATAACAATGAAGCTATTTTAAAACAAGCAGTGCTCGACTATGTACCTATGTATTTATGCACAATAGCACTAGACAGATGGACATGTTATGAGAAGAAGCCATTGATTAATGTCATGGTTATATGTCCAAAGGGAAACATGTTTTTGGAAGAATTTGATACTTCTCTTGAGGAGAAATTTTCAGGTTTCCTTGTAAAGATATATGAACATGCCATATCTATTGGATACATAGATAGATGACTAAGTGTATTGATAAATGCATGTAGATAAATAAATGAATAGATAGGTAGATGAATAATTGCATGGATAGATAAATTAATAGATTGAGGGATGGATATATACAAATAGATAGGTTGATGGATTCATACATAAATAGATAAATAAATAAATGAATAAATGAATGCATAAATGAAAAATATATATAAAAAATAGATAAATAGTATGATATTTAGATAACTAGATTTATATGTAAATAGAAAGTTCAATTATAATCTTGAAGTGAATCTATGTAACTATTAAGAATGTATAAGTCAAAGAATTAGACAATCATAATAGTCCATATACACTTTCTATACTATGTATGATTCTTGTCACATGAATGTATATAAATACTTTGATAAAAAGATTCAAAGAATGAGACAATCACAATAGTTCTATACACCTGTGAGCCTATACTATGTGTAATTATACTCACACAAATCTAAGTGACTATTGTGAGACTAAAATTCAAAGAATCAAACAATCACAATAGTCCATAACTCCCTATACTATTGAGAGAGTAGGAATCGACGCAGTGATTCATACAATCTCAATAGATCTGTGATCTCCTACAGGCAAACTGGTAAAGGACTAAGATTGCTCCAATCTCAAGAAAGAAATTTATAATGTGTAATATTTTGAATAGCTATGAAAGTGGCCCAGGCTCTTTGAAAACCTGGTAATCTAGGTTTTTGCTCTAGCGACTCGCCTTTCAGCCTCCTCTAGACTAAGACAAGATAGTCTCAATGTGTCTAAATCTGTCCTCACACGATTCTGAAAGCATGAGCTATCAGATTGTCCTCGATAGACTAGAGAACAAAGGATAATCTCCTAGGTTGTCCCTATAACAATCCTTACTTTTTGTGTTTATCGGATATTAGCATGTGAACTTCTTGCATTTGATCTTCTATACACAGAATTTGAATGTCCTCTCATCCTAGGGAGTTTTTTGTGCACTTGTTTCTTTATCTTCAACAAATAGAAAGAAACTTAAATTTCTCAATGGTGACATTGAAAGCATGTGGTAGGTATGTGCCCATGTCTCAATCATTGAATGAAAACCAACTCAATGAAATAACATAAAATGGTGGTGTTCTCATATCTACTTCACAAGTAAATTAGAAATAGAACTATTTTATCAAAGGTTTACCCATCAATGAAGCAACTTATAACTTGTAGGAAGGATTGGAGTATACCCATGAATCTGACTAGGTCATCCCCTTCCCTAAAATTGACTTGAACAAGGCCTAGAAAAGGGTTTGTGCTCTTCTAACAACATAAGCATCAAATACAAGACCCTGAAAACCTTTTTGAGGAGATCTCTTAGAGAAGGGTTTGTGCTCATCCCCATCTTGTTCATGATAATGGCTCGAGGTTTCTCAAGGTAGATATAATCTAGATAATTTGAATCTTGGATAGTTCACACCAATTGTTTTTCGAGGGCCATTTGCAGATGATACAAAAGCACCTACAAGAAATTAAGGAATGAGAATTATGGAGTTTCTTGGAAAGCTTTTTCATATCTTTACAATTGAAGATAAATCATAAAATAATTGGGATCAAGTCTTTATAAGTAACTTAACAAACTCGAAATGCAAGTCAAGATGAAAGTTCCTCAAGGACTAGGTAAGGGAAGAGCTTAGCCTAGTGGTTAAGACTAACGGATATGGAAGGGGAGATCTTGGGTTCAAACCCCATGGGTAGCATGGGGTTGTGTTTTGCCAAATATCTATTTGAGTCTGTTAGAAGCATCAAGTTGAGTTAAGGTTAACTCAAGTGGAATACAAAACATGGTAGACATTGTATTTCTGGAGTGAAGAGAACATGGACACTTGGATGCAATAGATAGATTTACTCAAAATCATTTGAGATAGCTCAAGTTCCCACCATTATCTATAAAGCTATATGTAGAGAACTTGGACACTTGGATGCAATGGATAGATTTACCCAAAATCGTTTGAAATAGCGTTCCCACCATTGTTTAGCAAGCTATATATAGAGGATGGTTCGAAGGGAAAGCCATGTCTCTAGCTCATAATACATGTAGCCTAGGATTTTCTATACCATTGGTATTAAGGAACTCCATATTGAGGTTAGGTTATAGAATTTCCATCTCTATAGAGATTTATCTCTTGTATAAAAAAAGGGGCTATATAGATCCTTCTTTGGGCCCACTTCAAGCTTGAACCAAGGGTGAGCCTAGTATATGCATAGCACATAGACATATCTAGTGTAAGCAGCCCACTTGGCTATGATTCCTACCTACAAGCAATTCCAAGCTCTTCTTCTTGGATACGAGAAAATTATGTGAACCTTATCTTATATAGTATTGCAACCCAAATTCAAATCTTCATATGAGCTACAACAAAATGTAGAACTTACATACCTTGAGTTCTCGAATCAAAGTCATTTTTAATCCATGGAGCTCCCTTTTCAAAGCTTATTAAGTAGCCCATGGCCAATCCAAATCTTTGTACATTTGAAGTAGTTTGAATGTGCTCAATTGCATAGTTTTTGCTTTATGAATTGAACCATAATCTATAATACTGAGCTTAAGTTTATTGAGGTTTTTTTATCCTAGTAATTGAGTCTCCAATGCCTCTAATTAAAAGCAAAAGTAATATTTTTGAAGAGGCATCCAAGAGAGAGTACTACACTACCTATATAACAACCATCTCTAGATCATGCTTGCTTCTTGAGATTTGTTGAAGGCAAGTACCTCAGAGGTTGATGGTCTATGATTACAATAGATTTCACTCCCAACAGATAATGCCTAAACTTTTGTACCACAAATACAATAGCCAGTGCTTCCGTTTTAGAACTATAGTTCTTCTTGGCCTTTGGTAATAGCCCGTTTGCATATTGAAGAGATTTTACCTTGCTTATATTCTTCACTAGGCTAAGATAGCACTGCACCTAATGCATATGCATTAGTCTCTACATGCACATGGAAGTTCTTATCCCAATCTAGAACACTGAGAATAGGGGCTTCAAGAATTTTTTGCTTCAATGTCTCAAAGGCCAACTTTTCCCTATCTTTCTAGGCAAACTTGACATCTTTCTTTGTTATTTTGGTGCTAGATGCATCTCAATAACTTTTTATGATATCTAGTGTGCCCAAGGAATCCTTTGAATTTCTTGAGGTGAATTGGATGAGGAATCCTAAGGATTAAAATTACTTTGTAGGATTAGGAGCCATACCATAAACGCATACTATGTGGTTGATCAATGTGCATTCAATAACCACACAATGATACTTGTTTGGGTTCAGTTTTCATTTGGTTTTTTCTACACCTCTCATGCATCAATGTCCTTGATGAAGCCCTACTTTTAGTAGAGCATGAGCTCGTTATTCGAGGATGAACTATTGGCTGAATTCAAGGAAGGACCACACAGACTTAGAGCACCATTTGGCTCTACAGATGGGTGCGCATGGCACTCATGTGTGATTCCACAAACACTCACCTCTAAGGGGTAATCCTTCTAATGTGCTCATGATATAATTATTTCCTTCTCCATAAGCCCATTTTTTTCCTTGAATAATGGTGTGGGAAGGTCCTTTGAAAGAGAGAAAGATTATAGAATAGATACTACTATTGAACCCTGTGTATCCAGTGTACATGCTTATATCTCCGCGGTGTTTCCCTATAGTGTCCTCTTTAAGAAGGAACTTGGGAGGGCGAAACAAAAGAGGAAAACCATCTTTGAAGGGTGATAATCTTCTATCATGTAGTAATATCCTCCAAACTATCTTTCCACTTACTAGATATTCTTTATATGGATGAATTCTTCTCTATTTACCTCAAGTGCATAGTATCCTCTCAAGCTCATGTCGAATAGATTGAACAAAAATAGGCTTTACTACCTCACTATTTTGAATAAGGTTGTCATGTTCACCCAACCTTCTCTTAAGCCAACTCATATGAACTACTAGATGGATCTTATTACTCTCTCGAGGTTGGAGCTTGTAATCCATCTTTCTTATTTTCTCAAGTATTAGGAATGGGCCACAATATCTAGAAGATATTTTTGGACAAGGTCTTGACTTCATGATTTTAGACCTAAAGGGAAATGTAAGGTAGACTTGCTCTCTTGCCTCGAATTTCATTTCTCTTTGTTGAGGATTAGGATAGGATCTAGCTTGGCATTGAGCTCTCCTAATGCTATGCTTATCAATTCTAATCATATCATTCATATCTTCCAAGAAATCCTTTTCAACTTGTAATTTCTTGCGTTTCGATCCTACTGCATGAGCTATAGGCTGAAACTTGTACATAAGCATAAATGGACTATGCCCGATGGAAGAGCGCTTGGAACTATTATACACACTCTATTAAATAAGCACCATTCCCAATTAGTTTTCAATTCATTTACATATGCTTAAAGCATGTCTTCTAGGATTTGTTTAACCTTTTGCGTTGTTCATCTTCCTAGGGTGCTTAGTTGCTCTCATGCTAAGTTTAGTTTCCAACCTTTTGAAGACCGCTCTCCAAAAGTGGCTAGTAAACTTCTTGTTCCAATGTGAGACAATGTCTAAAGGAAGACCACATAATTGGTCGAGGTTCTCAACAAATAACCTAACCAACTCAGGTGTCTTCATCATGCTATGTGTCATAATAAACCTAGTCATCTTGGTTAGCCTATCCATAATTTTTGAGACTCAGTCGTGCCCTCTCTATGTCTTAGGACTATAAAATCCATGAGAAAATCTCCCACTTCCCATTGGGAATATACAGCGGGTGGAGAAGACCTTCTACCTTTGATTTCTCAGCTTTATTGACCTCGCATTTTGTGCACTTAAGCACATACTCTAAGACATCATTATGAAGTCTAGGCAAAAAAAAACCATCTCTTAACAAGATTATAAGTCTTGTTAACTTTTGAGTGTTTTGCACTAGATGTGTCATGACATTCATGCAATATATGTCGTCTCATCTCCAAGTCCCAAGGAACATGTACATTATCTTTGTTTCACTATTATCTGTTTATTATCCGATTTCGATTCCGATTCCGGTTCCGGTTCCGGTTCTAGTTTTCGTTTTTGTTTCTGTTTCCTTTTTTGTTTCCGTTTTTGGTTCCAGTTTTCGTTTCTGTTTTTGTTTTCGGTCCTTGTTCCTATTGCTGTTTTTGTTTCAGTTTCAGTTTCAGTTTCAGTTTCAGTTTCAGTTTTTGTTCTAGTTCCACAACCAGAACCTACATTTGCACGTACGTTTACACCTACGTTTACTCCTTTGGCTTACTCCAAGGCATCGACTTAGGCATAACTCAAGGCATAACGAAGGCATCTTTGGCACCCACGGCTCCCTTTGCAATCGTTGGTAGCCGTTGGCTACGCGCGAACCAATTTTAATTTATGAGTGGCCATAAGGAGTTTTATATTCACCAAGGTGGGAGGATTTGAACCCACAACCTCACTCACACAAGGGAAGAGTTTTACCACTACACTATCTCTTTGTGTTTTCACTCTAGTTCTCTTTTCTTATATTTAACATAACTTTCATCTCTTTCTTACTTTTTCAATTCCCCAGAACAACCCTTCCTTTTACATTTTAAATCAAACAATCTCAAAAAATTGTTTTTACATATCTAGCAAGAGGGTTTTGTTCTCTACATGCTCATGGATCCTACGAACACCATGGAGGATTTCAGTGAGTCACCCCTACCCGAGGTAACACTCGAGCAACAACTTGAGCTCCTGTGGCACGAACTTCGAGGCACTCAGAACGAGATTCGACAACACGATGAAGTACTCCAAAAGATGCAAACTGATGAAGAGAACCTTACGAGGGTGGTCAAAGCTATTGTCTCTGCCCAATCGGATGGCATGCATTTCGATATTGCTGTTAAGAATTACCAATTTTTATGGTTTGATGGCCGTAAGGATGGCCCTTTGGTCCTTTCATGGTTGTCATAGTTTGACAATTTTTATATTGATTTTTTTGAGCCTACTGCAGACATACATTGTTCAGGAGAAGATCGGTCATAACTACAAACAATAGTAAATGCCCATTCTTCATTCTCCACAAGATTAGAAGACTCTATTTTCGGTGTAGAGGCCTCTGCAACAACCATTCCAACATCTTTTTTCTTTGCCTCTTTTGCAGCCAATTTTGGACAATTCTTTATGACATGATCATTTCCTTTGTAGCACTTGCAAAATAATTTTTACTTTTCTGTTTTCTTGTCGTCTTTGTCATTCTTCTTTGATTTTTTGCTTACTAGTAGAAGAGCTCCATTTACCTTTGCCCTTTCAACTAGCCAAGAAAGCTTGATGTGTGATATGCATAATGGACCTGTTCTGCCTAGACTGATCTTCCTGCAAGAGAACAAAGACTAACTCCTCAAATGATAAGGCATTTGGATTGCCTTTCATCACCAAACAAAGAGTAGAAGCAAAACTCTAATTTGAATTGGGAAGACCATTCAAAACAGTTTGCACAAGTGAACTACTAGGCAAGACTTCATCAGCAGAAATCAATTGTTCCTTCAAATCTTTGATCTTTGTTAGAAAAGTGTCCATGGAATCTGCTTCATTCATGTGCTCACTCTCCAACTATTTTTGGAGGTAAGCAACAAAAGCCTCATTCATTGCCCAGTATAAAGTGGTAAGTATATTCCAAGCATCCTTAACTGTTCTAGAAGAGAGAATTTGAGGAATAATGGCACATTTGACAGACAAGGCTATCAGTACATGTGCCTGAGCATCTCTGCCATCCTAATGAATTTGCTTTGCAAAAGGTCCAGCATGAACAACAACGCAAATAGGAACATGAAGAATATCACCATCTTCAATGCCATCTGCATCACCTTAAGGAATTGTGTTTGCAAATGAAATAGGATGTCTTTCAAAACCTTGCACAATATTCTAGAATCCTTTTGCAACCAATACATGATGCATCATATAAGCCCACAATGAGTAATTGGTACCATCCAACTTATCCTCAATAGCCAACATACGGATTACATCATTGAGGTGATTCGATGGCGATACACCACAGTGCGCTCTCCTTCTTGAGAGCTCCACGACGATATGCTCGGACTGGAGGTATACTCACCCCCATTATCTGAACGTAAAGCCTTAAGCTTAGTTCCTTTTTCAGTCTCAACTGAAGCAAGCCATTTTCTGAAAGTAGGGAATACATCATCCTTTGATTTGATAGGATATACCCAGACTTTTCTAGTAGCATCATCTATGAAAGTGACAAAGTAAAGAGAACCACCTAAGGACCTAGTGGGCATAGGACCACACACATCTGTATGAACGAGATCTAAAGGCTGAATTGAAGAGTCAATGTGCGTTCTATGCACATTTCTGGTTTGCTTTCCATATTGACAATGCTCACAAAATAAAAAATCAGAGAAAGATAACACAGGTAAGTAGCCAGAACGAGAAAGATTTTCCATTCCACTACGAGATATATGGCCCAAACGACCATGCCAAATACAAGCCATAGGCTGTTCAGTAACAGCTAACAAGTGTTCTTTCTATGATACAAATAAAGGATAACTTTGCTTCCTTTTGCAATAACCATATTGCCCTTTGATATACGAAAGGACTGAGCATAGAAGACCACCTTGTAACCAAGGTCATCAAGTTGACCAACTGACATCAAACTGCGTGATAACTGAGGTACATGGCGTACATTATGCATAGTAAATTTTGAACCATCAATGAACTGCACAACCACATCTCCAATCCCCACAACATCACACTGGTAAGAGTCACCAAGTCTCACGGTACCAAGAGACTTTGCTGCATAATTAGAGAACCATTCTCTATGTGGTGTCACATGGAAAGAAGCACCATAATCTAGCAGCTAGGTGTGGAAAAGAGAATCAGCCATAAGTGCCTCAGATGGCACAGTACTATCAAGTGTCAACACATCAGCATCATCAGAAATAGCATTAATTCTTCAATCTTCACAGTCAAAGTAGATGGTGCAGGTAACTGTTTAACATGCCCATCAACATTCTGTCCTTTACCTTTAGCATTCTTTAATGCATAACAATCTTTCTTCATGTGTCCTTTCTTATGACAATAATGGCATTCAATATCCCTCTTCCTTGATTTACTTCTACTCTTATTCCGTTGACCATTCTTTTCCTTGTTCTTGCTCCTGCCACGTTGTTGATTCTTTCCTTGGTAAGAATCACGAACATTATATGCATCTCCACTCTGAGTGCCAACCATAGATTTTCTACGAATCTCCTCACTCAAGAGTGCTCCACATATGTCATCATAGATGAGTTTACCACCAGGTGCACTGTTGCTAATAGCTGTGCAAAACATATCCCATGATGATGGCAGGGTGCATAACAACAATACTGCTTTCATTTCATTATCCATATCCATTTTCTGAGCTTGTAACTGGGAGAATATAGCATCAAACTCATTTAGATGAGCAGCAACACTATCTGTGTAGGTCTTATGAATGTGGTCGAACTTACAGTCTGTGATTGACCAGGCCATTATATGTTTTATTAAAGAACATATACAAAGAAGTGTCCGGTGGCCATTTGGCCTTTCACATGGACACTAACGGTAACAATCATTGCTTTCAGCCATGGCCACTAACTAAAATACCTTGATGTAGAAAAATGAATGTATCTAAAAAAGTTGAACAGAACTACTCTTATGAGTTCTAGGAAACCTATGGGAGACTTCAAGATGCTTATACTGGTGAATCAAAACCTGTATATATCTTTGGCACAAAAAGATGAAATTGCCCGCACAAGCACTACGATAGTGCGTTCAGAGGACAAAACGAGCTCTGATCGTAATTTTGGCACCATAGAGTGAAGCAATTTTGTTCTAATCACCTTGAGTATGCTCACCAAATTTTGTGCAACTTTGAGACTATGACTGGAGGAGTGTCGATAATGCCCTAGATGAAGTGGCAACCTGCTCTGATACCAATTGTTCGAGTTTGAGTTCCGTGGAAGCACGTGAATATCACAAGGAAGAAGAAGAAGCTTGGAGCACAACACACAATATTGAATGCATTACCAAAGAGTGTACAAAGATAAGTAACCCGTTAGGGCTATACGCATATATACAAGCTGGGGGAAAAAAGCCTCCTAAAGAGGGAAAAAACTGCCCCGACGGTCCTAGTGTGTTCATATACATCACTACCTAAATATATCAACAAGAACCACTCCATCACCATTTCAAAAGATGTCATCTTGGATGAACCTTGAAAGCACTCAACCAAAAGATCTAATTTCAATTTTGAGTCAACCCATCTACACTTCAGAGGGGGACACAACTATTTCTAAGAAAACCTTATAAGAAAGTACTTCTCACCAACCTAGGAGATCTCAAAAGCTCATTAAGAAGAAGCAACATGAACAAAGCCACTATGTGAATTATGCACTTATGCACCAACTTCAATGAATTTTAGAGCCTTCCAATTTCATAGAAGTTCAAGTGGCGTTCTTCAACATGAACAAAGCCATTATGTGAATTATGCTTTTATGCACCAAATTCAATGAATTTTAGAGCCTTCCAAGTCAACCTGAGTGGGAAGAACCTATAGAGACTTAAACAGATGCAATTAAAAAGAACAACACTTGGACACTTGTTCTAAAGCCTATAAATGATCAAGTTATTGGAGTTTAGGGGCTATACAAAGTTAAGTACATATCGTATGGTACTCTGGAAAAGTTCAAAGCAAGTAGCTAAGGGTTATAAGAAAAAGTGCACCATTGATTATGAGAAAACCTTTGCCCCTACTACAAGGTTTACAACTATAAGAGTTATTCTTGCCTTAAATGCACACTTCAAATGACCCATCTACCAACTTGATGTCAGAAGTACTTTCTTCAATGGTGACCTTCAAGAAGAGCTCTATATTGAACAAATTAAAGATTTCAAGGTCAACGGAAAGGAACATGAGGGGTCCAATTGAATTTCCCCTTCTTGCAAAGTGTGACATGAGAATACATCCTCATGAACCTTTGATGATAGCCATTATGACCTAAGAAGCTCTATACTTCGTTTGGAGACCTTGGAATGAGCATTTTCATAATTATAATGATTTTGCTAGGATCGACTATGAGTCTTTTGATAGACGTATTCAACTAGGGTGCCTACTTCATTGGATTCAAATTTAGATCCACCTATGTTGATTTCTTGAATAATAGCCCCTTTGCCTTTACCTAAGAATGCTAAGAAGTAATCTATGAATATCCTTAAGAACCATGTGTTTGTTGTACTTTGGTGTTGTCCTCTCCAATCATCATAGCATAAAGAATCAACAACCTCAAACACTTAAATTGTCAATCTGTGGAGCATGCTAAGACTCTAGCCCCTTCTTTATACATGGAATCCAAGATTTATAATCAAAAGATCAATAAAATTAGTGATTTCACATAAAGTTCTTGATCATTATTCTTTTTCATATAGATTTAGTTAGAAGTAAAATGTTTCAGTGTTTCATGTGCCTAAAGTGTGCTATTTTTCATAATAAAGACATTGGTGGATTTAAAATTCAACTTTGAGTACATGTACCACTATGATGAGAGAATCAGGATCTTGATGCATTCACACAATCATGAAGAAGCAATACCTTGATTGATTAATGGAGCTTAGAAGGTAGGAGTATACTTATAGAAGCATGAAACTCTCAAAGTCTACTGATCACAAAGATAAATTCATGAAAAACACTCACATAATCCACTTGAAAATATCATGAAAGCTTGATGATAAGAATTGTAAGAAGGAAGAGCTCTCAAGTTCTCATTAACTCCAAAAATACAAGATCCCTTACAAATGAGTCATAATTTACTTATATACCTTTTAAAGTGTCCCTTTTCACACTTAAGATAGGTCGTCCAAAGTTTCTACTAAAAAAATCTACTAACTTGAGACTTCTAAAATTTCCACAAAATATATATGAGTTACACCTATCCATGAGGAAGACTCTTCCTCATTTTTACAAAATTTGGGATATTCTATTCTACTATAATACAATGTTTTCCATTTTTTCGTTTACATGTGAGCCACTTACACAATATTTCATGCATCATTCTGTTGAATGCAATAAGGGAATTCCCACTCTTCCATACATGTGTGTTTCATATGGTGTGACAAAATTGGTCTTCTCTTGGTCTTTTGGGGATATGGATATCTCCTTAAAGCCACTAAAACCATCTAAGAAATTGTACATTAAATGTCTTGAAACTTCTTCGAAGACTTTTTCTATGAGAGATTGTGGGAATCCATCTTGAATCATGGCCTTATTAAGAGTCCTAAAATCCACACATACTTTAATCTTTATTGAATTCTTCTTGGGTGCAATGACCATGGAAGAGAGACATCTTGAGTGTTCCACAAGGACAAATATTCCTACTTCTAGCTTCATTGGCTCGATCTTCACTCCCTTGGTATACTTATGTTGAGCTTATATGGCCTACTTCTTACTAGTTATGCCCCATCCATAATGGTACTTAATGCAACCTTATCTCCACTAGGATTCCTACATTATATGACGAAGTGAATGTTGGAGTTAGACGTCTACGGAGGCACATGAACAACACAAGGAAGAAGAAGAAGCTTGGAGCACAACACACAATACTGAATGACGTATTACTAGAGAATGTACAGAGATAAGTAGACCATTAGGGCAATAGGCGTATATATAAGCCAGGGAAAAAAAACCTCCTAAAGAGGGAAAAAAGTGCCCCGGTGGTCCTAGTGTGTTCACACACATCACTACCTAAATATATCAACAAATCCCCCCTAGGAGTGATGCGGTGAACAAGGAGCTGGCACTCATGTATAAGGAAGTGCCAAGCTATGTGGAAATCACTCCACAAAAGGAAGTAAGCCCAAAGCTTTGTGGAAAGCTTCAAACTTCTCCCTAGGCAGAGCCTTCATGAAAAGGTCTGCAATGTTCTCCTGCGTGGGCACATATGCCAACCTGATCTCCCCAGCAGAGAACCTCTCCCTGACATAGTGATAATGCACCTCAATGTGCTTAGTGCGAGCATGGAACACAGGGTTCCTCGCAACTGCCAATGCGCTCTGACTGTCAGTGAAGATGGTGGTGGGAGAAGTCTGACCAAGACCCAAATCAGCCATAATGTGTCTGAGCCACACACACTCAAGAGTCACTGTGAAAGCTTCCCTATACTCAGCCTCACAACTGGAAGTGGCCACAGTAGGCTTCTTCTTGCTCAACCAAGATATACATGAGCTACCAAGCATGAAGCAAAAGCCACTAGTGGACACACGAGTGTCATAGCAACCAACCCAATCAGAGTAAAAAAAAACATGCAAATCTGGCGGTAGTGATCCTCCTTTGGGATAAAACAACCCAAGTAACCGAGTACCACTCAAATAGCAAAAGATGCGCTTAACTGCCTGCCAATGCTTGACTCCTGGGCAATGCATAAACCTTCTCATTTGTGAGATAGCAAATTGAATATCTGGCCAAATAATGCATGAGTAAATCAAGCATCCAACAACCTATTGATAGAGAACAACATCAAATGCATCTCCAACATCATGAACACTCAATCGTAAACCTGTCTCCATAGGAGTGCCAATAGGCTTACAATCTTCAAGGACAAAATGCTGCAATAATGTGTCAATATATTTCGTTTGACACAAAGCCATTCCACCATCAACTTGCATAAACTGAATGCCCAAATAGTGATGCAAATGCCCCAAATCAGACATCTCAAATGAGGCATGCAAATCAGCCTTAAAATCAGCAATATGCTTCTCAATAGGACCAATGAGCAACATGTCGTCAACATAGACAATAATGATCAAAAGCACATCATTAGCACGCTTAACATATAAGGTGCTTTCAGTTGGATTGTTCTCAAAACCATGTGCAATCAGATAGGAATGTATCTTCTCATACCAAGCACATGGTGCTTGCTTTAAACCATATAATGCCTTCTTTAACCTGCACACCTGGTTTTCATGCCCTTTTTGCATAAAGCCACACGCCTGAAAAACATACACTTCTTCATGCAAGTCACCATTCAAAAATGCTGTTTTAATGTCCAACTGATGTACATTCCAACCATGATGAGTTGCACGTGCACAGATGCTCCGAACAATAGTCATACGGCATGTAGGTGCAAAGGTCTCATCAAAATCAATGCCTCTTTCCTGTGCATAACCCTTTGCAACAAGCCTAGCCTTATACCTGTCAATTGTACCATCCGGTTTACGCTTAGCTCGTATACCCACTTAGTGCCAATGGCCTTCTTGCCAGGAAGCAAGTCACATAAAGACCAAGTACCATTCTTCATTATAGCATCATATTCAGATTGCATAGCAGCAAACCATTTTTCAGAATTTTGTGCTTCATCAAACGAAACAGGCTCATTCTCATCACAGAGACTAGATGCAGCCATAGCATAGCAATCTGATGCAAAAGAGGCATTATGAGAGCCTAAACGAGTAGGATATGGCAGAGGTGCATCTAATTTTCTATCACGCAAGGTTTGCACCAGCCATTTTGGCATAGTTCTTGTCTGCTCAATATCAGCTCTCTCATCAATAAGTGCATCATGTACATCTGCATCAGAAATGGAATTATTGGCATCATCACATGAAACCTACAAAGGTTGAGAAGTTGCCTCATTAGGACCAGCACTAGACTGTCCACCTGTAAAAAGAGGTAGCAAAGTATCATACATGTCTTTGGAGCTAACAGATGTCTCCTTAGTACATGAAAGCAATGGTTGAATAGCATCTTCCACAAAAACAACATCACATCTAACCAGAATGCGTTTAGTCTGTGGATGATACAGACGATAGCCTCTACTTTCAGAACTGTACCCAACAAAAATACATTTTACTACTTTATCATCCATTTTTTTACGATGTTGTATAGGCACTAATGCATATGCCAAACAACCAAAAACACGCAGATGAGCAACAGATGGCTTGCGGTCATGCCAAGCCTCATATGGAGTGATAGACTACAACACTTTAGTGGGACACCTGTTGAGTACATATGTTGCACACATGACAGCCTCAAGCTAGAAACTATGTGGTAAAGCCTAACTCTTGACCATACACCTTGCCATCTCCATGAGTGACCTGCTCTTTCGTTCAACAACGCCATTTTGTTGAGGTGTACATGGCACTGTACACTGGTGTTTTATACCACGTTAAGCTAGAAATGCATTAAAATCAGAAGACATATATTCCTCCCTCGATCAGAACGGAGGGTGCCCATTTTACATGCTGACATATTTTCAGCCAAAACCAAAAACTGTTTGAAGCACATGAACACTTCGGACTTTGCCTTCAATGGATATACCCATGCATGCTTGGAAAAATCAACGATGAAAGTCACGAAGTAAAGATAATTCTCAAAAGAAGGTGTCTGCATAGGACCACAAACATCACTATGTACAAGCTTCAATTTTTGAGTAGCCCGAACTGAACTATCTTCTAGAAAGGACGAACGCTGCATTTTGCCCAAAACACAACCTTCACAAACATGTTGTCCAGGTGCCTCAAGTTTGGGCAAAGAGGACACCATTTCAGATTTCTGCAGCCATAGCAAACTAGCAAAATTCAGATGATCAAAGCGTGCATGCCAAAGCTTTGCATCTGACATAGCCTGAGAATCATTTACTATACATGCCAAATCATTAGAGATCTTTCATAGTCTATGAGCTTATACGACCCATGACATAAAATGCCAGAAGCAATAATCACATCGCCATTTGACTGATCATGAACTGTACACCTGTCATCAACAAATTTCACAACCAAGACAATCTTGGCTAGTGCAGAAACTGATAACAAGTTCTTCTTGATCCCTGGCACAAATAAAGCATCTGACAAAGTGAAAGAACTACCATCAACAGTAGTCAAAATGATCTTACCAACTCCCATAACATGATAAGAAGAGTTGTTGGTGCATGAACAGTATTCCCTATAGGGGCAGGCTCGAGTGAAGAGAAGAAACTGTGCTGCGAGGTAATATGTTTGGTCGGCCCACTGTCAAAATACCAAATATCTGAGTCTACTGTAGACATGCACTGCTCATGAGAAGATGGGTCAAAACTATAGACAGTAGTAAACGCCCATTCTTCTTCCTGCACAAGATTAGTAGACTCTGTTTTTGGTGTAGAAGCCTCTCCAACAACCATTCCAGCCTCTTTCTTCTTTGCCTCTTTAGCAGCTAGTTTTGGACAGTTCTTTATGATATGATGTTTGTTGTTACCCATTGGAGTTGTCCTCTCCAATCATTTTAGCATAAAGGATAAACTACACATCTTTAAATTGTCAATCCAGGAAGTATGCAAAGACCACAGCCCCTTCTAGTTAATGGAATCCAAGAACAAGAGTTAAATGACTGTTTTTCTGAGAAATTATGAAGATGAAGAGGAATATCTAGGGTTTTGATTATCTTGAGCTATACTATATCATTCTCAATGATCTTGGTGCCTAAAGTGTGCCATTTTCTCAGCAGAACACAATTATGAAGTCAAATCTAAAAAAATGATACCTGTATCAAACAGACGAGACAATCGCGATTCTGTGAAAACTGAATATTTCCATTTTCAGCTTTGTTCTTCTGCACTTTCTCACTCAATACACTAAGAATCACCTCTCTTCATACACATTAATCAGAAATACGCAACTGAAGCTCACAAGTTCCATGGATTACACATAGAATAGACTCAACAAATCAAAAGAAAGTACTTGAAAGAGAGAAACACGATTTTTTGTAGGAGAGCTCTTCACATTACTTGGATAGCAAAAATAATACAACCAACCCTCTCCAAATAGAGGAAATTATCTTTTATACATTTTCAAGTGTCCCTTTTCACACTTGAATTTTGGTCCTTTTCCCTTCTAATCTAAAAATATGCTATCAAAGAGCTTCCAAAAATGCTTAGAAAAAATAGATATGATTCTACTTTACATGAGGAAGACTCTTCCTCATTTTTACATCATTTGCATAAATATTTCTACAATTTTTTGACATTTTACAAATATTTCCCTTCAAAAAATGCTTCTTCTAACATTCTTCCCCTCCTAGTCTTTTTGGCTCCTGTCAAAAAATTCTCTTGCAGATAAATAGTGAGAGCTTCCTTTACTTCTTTTTTCTTTGATACACCTGTGACAATAGGTCATGACTTTTTCTTTTTGTGATGTTCAAGTTATTCACCATTTCAAATAATGCTTTTCTCCATTGTACAACTGCTTCTGGTTTATCTATCACATCTTTCTTTAGGTACTCTATATATGCTGCTTCGTAGGCTGTAAGTCTAGACTTTGTGATTACTAATAGATTTCCAAAGATTTCTGATTCTCTTTCAAAAAATCCATAATCAAAGGCATCCTCAAAAATCTGAAGAGAGTGACTACCCAAAAATACTGTCCTGCTATAATAGGCCATTAAACAAATTATGTCGGGGGTTTCCCTTAAATAAAAAAGTAAGGCATCAGTTGGTGAATTAAAACCAATATAATTGAGGGTTCTAACATCTGTATCTGTAAAGGTTTCTATACATGCCAATATAAGTCGCATCACTCTGCTTAATAGAATACAAGCTGGATCATTGACATCTTTATATGTAGATAGGACAGACTCTATTGTGTCAACCATACATTTCTTTGTTGGCCATGTTCCTGCCTTAGGTCCTGCTACCTTTGGAAAGTTTAGCCATTTTGCTGGGATTTGTCCTGCATTTCTCCTTTCCAAAATACTATCCAATCCCTTCTCCTTGCTACTAGACAATAGGCTGGATTGATCTTTAGCTGAATTGGTGCCTCTTTTCGAATTTTCCTGCATTCTTTGTTAGCATCTAACCACCTATTCCTCCATTTAGGATTGGCTTTTTCAAATAATTCCTTAGTTACATTGATATCCTCTTCATATTCCAAATACTTGTTTGATGACAATCCTACCCTTGCAAGCTGGTAATTTTTAATGCTTTCAATAATCATGCAAAAAGGTATACCTAGGCCATGTGCTGCCCAATCGTGTTGGTCTGGATTTATTCCCTTACTGAGAGAAAATTTCACAATCTGTTCTTCAAATTCATTATGCATTTTTCTGATAAATTCCATTCTAGATTCTCTATCTGTTAAAAGCTTATGAACAAACTCATCTGAGTACTCCTCATCTATTGCTTTGTTCTCTTGTTCATCAAAGTGTTGATTTCTGATATCATCTCCCCCTTCATAATCTTCTGCTTGTGTAGTCTCTACCTGCTCTTCAACCTGTCTTTGTGGATTTTCCAATTTTTTCTGTAACTCTTCCACCATCAGCATTAAAATTTGATTCTAAGATGTCCATAATTCTCTTTCTGATTTCCACTCACTTCTTTCTTTTTCTATATTCAACTGCCATTCACTCCTCTCTTTTGCTATATCCAGATGTAGTTTGTTATAACCTCTCATTGAGCTGGCAGCATGTACACTGGCTTGCTTTTCCAATTCCTTGGCTTCCTTCAGTTATGCTTGTAGTCTTAAAATTTCTTTGTTCAATTCCTCCCTCTCATCCTGTGTTATTTGTACAATCTTGCTTTCTTCTTTTGTTTGACCTTCTTCCATTAATAACCTATTTATTTCTTCATTTGCTTTGACCATAATCTGATATGAGCTTTGAAGTGTTCTATATCTTCCTTCTATTTTCTTCAGCTCCATTTCCATTTTGCCATTATGCTCTATCTGTTTTGCACATTTCTCTTCAAGAAACTTAATTTTGTTTTATTGTTGAACCTCCAATTCTTCCAATGAAATTATCTTGTTGGTCAAATCCTCATTTCTTTCTTGAACAGTCATCAGTTGTTCCTTTAATTGTTCCTTTTCTTTCTTTTGCTCATTAATGATTCTATTCCCTTTCACAAACTCTGATTCAGCCACCATTCCTGATATTATCATATTTCTACTTGATGGTCTGAATTGCTCTATATTGCTCATAATTACTTTACAAGCAGACCTAATATCCTTGGGTATTCTTTCCAACCCAGCTTCTAACTCTACTTGCTTTACTTCTATCTGCTTTTCATCTTTGCAGTCATTCTCTTCTTCATCTTCTTCCTCATATTCTATGACCTGGTTCTTTTGCTCTTCATAGCCCTTTTCTTCTTTCTTTTCTTCTTTGTCTGCAACATCTTCCTCATATTCTAGTGTCTGATCCTCTTCCTTCTCATGATCTGATATTTCCTTCATTATCTCTATCCCTTCTACCTTCTTTTTCTCCATTTCCTGTTGGTTCTCTTCATTGACCTGTCCTTCCTCTTCCTGTACTTTATTATCCTGGGTTGAGGTTGATTCAATTTCTACTGAGAGTTTTACCTGGTCATTTATTTGCTGCTCTTTTTGTCCTTCCTCCTACTCATCTATATCCATAAGGTCTAATTCTTCTTCTTTTTCCTGATCTTCTGTAGTTGTAAACTCCTCATTATGATTCAGATCATAAAGTATATCTTCTATGCTTTGATTTATTTCTTTTTCTTTCTTTCACCTCTTTGGAATTCATCTTTTCTAATAACTCCTCAGTTTCCTCAGTTTGATCTTTGTCTTCTTTCTTGTGTACTGAGCTGCATATCTAAGCTTCCTTTTCTGCTTCTAACTTTTCCTCATTAAATTTGAAATAGGTTTGCTGTGATGGTTTTGTCCATACTGCTTTAAATCCTGAGTCCACCAATCCACTAGTGAACTTCTTCCTTACTTCAACCTCTTCTTCCATCATCACTGCTTTACTTTTTAGTATCCTTTTCTCTTCTCCAGGACTAACCTGTTTTACTGCTTCTTCTTGGACCTGTTTTCCTTGTGACTTTTCACTCAAATCTTCTAGTGTTTTACTTTTTTCAGAGACTTGTATTGTCACAATTGGTGTGCTAGGTACTGATAAATTCAAACTTTTCAACAGAAAATTTTCAATATCACTCTCTGAATCTGAAGAGAACTGTGAAGAACCAGCTATCCCTGATTTATCCATTCTTGGTTCTTCTATAACAATGGATTCCTCCTGCTTTTTTTCTTCTACTAACAATTTTTCTGTCTCCATCCTTTGTACATGTTCTACTGCTTTTCCTTTATTTTTCTTGGTCAACTTCTTTTTCTGCACAGGTTTCTTCTGAACCTTCTTCTTCACTACTACTGTGGTCCTAGTTTCAGGAGGACCTTGTAACTCCTTGAAATAAGCCAACAATTCTACTTCCTTTTTAACAAAAACCTCTTCAGTCTCTGCTTCCATCATCTGATCATGCAACTCTTCATAGTGTTCCACTTCTTCTTGTATCCAATCAGTTGCTTTACAAGAATAGTCCTCCAACATCTTTTGATATTGGGCTTCATAGACTGCCCTTTTATTGTTTCCTTGAGCCAAATAAGAATACAAATATTCCTTACTTGTTTGAGGTGGATGTGGTTCCTTTGAAGACTGTACTTCCTTTTGAGCAGCTTCATGCTCTTCCTTTGTTGCTTGCACCTGTTCCAATTCTACCTTTCTGGGATCCAATCTTGTCTTCTTTACAGGAATGACTTCTTCTGAGACTCCCTTTCTTTTCCTCTCTGCTCCCCTCATGCTTGGTTGGGCTTCTACTTCTCTTATAGTCATCATTCTAGAAGGGCTTTTGATTCCTGACATCAAACTTCTGAAGTATTGGGCTTCTAGATCCAATTTCAATTGATCCTCCATTCCTAGAACATGATATATAATTCTTGTTAAGAATTGAGCTCCATTCATGAAATTTCTTTGCTCCCAATGTTTAGCTGCTTCCTTCAATTGTTCATGTATGTATGGAGTTACATCCATCGCTCCAAAAGGTTTGGTTCTGTCCTTATTATTGAACATGATCAATGTCACTGGTTTGTGTGGCATGGTGTATCTAGGCAATTTTGGAAAACAAAAGTATTGAAGGAACATTCTGATTGCAAATTCTTCATTCTCTCTTCCTTTGAAATCAGTGAATTTGGAATATCCTGTATAGGTTGCTTTATTCTTCTTGACAAAACTGTTGTCCAACTTGGTTCCCATTGAATAGAACTAGAGGGTTGTCCTGATATGCTCTGCCTTTATAGTAATATTCACTTCTTTGTTTTCTTTGTCCTTGACAGAACACCTGAAATATGCATCATTGCCCTTTCCAACCTCTAGAAGACTATTCATCACTTGTGATACTCTTTCAAAGTCTATGAAAAATAAAGGCTCATCTAGCAGTCTGTGTAATCCTACTGCTTTCCATCTTTTGTGGTTGAGTGCAATTTTTTGAAATTTGTAAAATTCTTGACACAACATGGTGTACTTGTAACCTCCAACTCCTACTGTAAAAATGTGTTGTCCAATGACGCTAAGGGTTTCCTTTAGTTCTTTTGCTATCTTCTCTGCTTCTGGAATTTCTTGCTCTTCATCAGACTCCAACTCCACTTTTTCTATTGTTGCTTCACTGTCCAGGAACCAATGTCCTCTTGACAAGGTTACTGAGTCTGCCTTGAAGTCATGGATCGGAAGTTCCTTTGGATTCACCATTCTGGAGAAAATATAGCATCACACAAAAAAGAAAACTCCACCCACATGAGTCATAAGAAACCACATGAGTCATAAGAAACATGAAATCTCATTGATTCTGGGTGTAATGAAAAAGAATGAAAATAAAATTTCAAATGAATCCCGACTTCTTTATTTGTGTCATAGATAAAAAAACTCAATTGAAGTGATCATCACATGTGTAGCAAGATATCTAGTACTCTCTTTCCTTTTAACAGCTCTCTTTTTTTTTATATATTTTTTAACAATAAAAAGAAAATATTGAAGAAAGAAAAAATGAATGAAAAATAGAAACCTGCTAAATTACAATCTATATCTTGCTTGTGCAATATAACTTATATAAACAAAAGAATAAAAAGGATTGATAATTTTTCTTTCTCTCTTTTTCTTTTTTTTTTCTCTTTTTCTTTTTGTTTTCTTCTTTCTCTCTTTTTTTTTTAATAATAATTTCCTCCACTTCTCTCTCTCCCCTCCTATTTCTTTTCTTAGAAAGAGGATGAGGTAGAGTCAATGGAAATAATTTCCAAGATGTCATAATTTCCTTTTTTATAAATTTCTGAATTTTTCTATCAAGAATCCCATGTGTGCATCAAATGATCATTATGCCTTTTCTTTCATCTGTAACTCCTCAGACTTTTGAGCTATTTTAATATCTTGATGCTTGTTTTTTTTCCGTTGAATCAGATCTGATCTTTTTACCCAATAATACTTGATCCCTGTTGACTTTGTTCTAGGAGTAACACAATCTTCTTTTGATGAACTGTTCTTGGAAGTTTTTGGCTTCCATATCCATTTAGTTCTGGAAAATTGTTTTGATGAGCAGTGCTTATATGTACTTTGTTTCCACATTCTTTCTGTCTTGATGCCTAGATGCTTCTGATCATTCCACACTTTCCACCTTTCTTCTGCCTTTTCAACACTTTTGTTTCTTCAATTTCTTCCTGTTTTTTATTGAAGTAGATTTGGTCATGAAGAAGTGGTGTTTGTGATTTCTTTGTAGCTTCTAGTGAGAAAGTAAATCCCTCCAACTCTGAGTTATAGATATCCTGTTGGTTTTCCTGTTCCTCATCACTCAATAAAAACATTAAAAACCTTCTGTCATTTAATGTCAATTTAAGCTTCATAGTTTCAAAATCCAAAATTACTTTACCTTGCCTGAGCCATGGTTGTCCCAAAATCAATTTCTCAGTCATCATATGATCTGGCCATTCTTCACAATCTATTTTCATATATTCTTCATTGAACTTAACTTTAATAGAAGGTGAAGACAAGCTTTGTATTATCTGTCCTTCTAAGGTTTTGATAAATGTTTTACTTTCAGTCCTTTTTAAGTTAAACTTATCCAACAAAACTGAACTGATCAAATTTACTTGTGCCCCTGAATCTATCAAAACCTTGATTTTCTCATCATGAAAATTCATTGTTATAACAGACAAATGCTCTCTCACTCTTAAATGTGTTTCACACAAAAGGACTTCTCTAAGCTCCTTGATTTTCCTTATCCTTTCCTTTGCCTCCTGTTGAGCCTCATTCCTAATTTTTTCCTCTTCTTTTTTCCTGTTTTGGGCTTGATGTATTCTTCTCCATTCAGAAACAGCTAATGGAAGATCATACCTTTTTACTCTACACCCAGTTATGAAGTTTGGCATGATTTCTCCATCTATATTAGCTAATTGGATAGCTCCATTGTTACTTATTTGATTGATAATATAAGGCCCATGTCCTTTTTTTTGAAATTTCTTCTGATGTTCTTTTACTGTGTATGCTAAAACTAGATCTCCTTCTTGTAAGTCCTTTTCTTTAATATGAACATCATGATAAGCTTTTTGCCTTCTCTTGTCTGCATATATGCTCATGATTGCTTGAAGTCTAGAAGCTCCTAGTTTTTCCAATTCCACCACTCTCTTTGATAATTCATGTCCAGTCCACTTGTACTGACTCCACACCTTTAGTGTAGGAATAAGGAACTCTAAAGGCAGAACTGCATTTGGTCCATATACCAAGTTAAATGATGTGGTTCCAAGTGCAGTCTTGTATGCCACTCTATAAGCCCATAAGACATGATTAAGTTGCAAATCCCAATCATTCCTATTTGTGTTTACCAATTTTGACAACATAGTGCAAAGTACTTTATTAGTACTTTCTGCTAAACCATTGGCTTGTGGGTGATAAGGGGCTGACTTTCTATGAATGATCATTAAATATTCAGTTATGTTTTCTATTATTTGGTTCAAAAAATGAGTACCCCTATCACTTACCAATTCAATTGGTAATCCAAATCTGGTGATAATATTTTCATAAAGAAATCTTGCAGTGGTCTGAGCATCATTTCTTTTTGTAGCCCTGGCCTCTGCCCATTTGGTCAGGTAATCTATGGCTACTATTATATATTCAGCATGGGATTGTTTTGCTAGAGGGTGTATAGGTTCAATGAAATCCAACCCCCATTTGCTAAATGATCTTGCTGAAATCAGTGGTACCAATGGCATATTGTCTCTTTTATTTCGTTGACTCACTCTTTGACAAATGTCACATCTTTTGACATATGTTCTTGCATCAAGAAATAGAGTTGGCCACCAAAAACCAGAATATAATATGAGTTTAGTAGTTCTTTCACTTGAAAAATGTCCTCCTGCCACTCCAGAATGTGCCATCTCTAAAATTCGATATATTTATTTTCAGGAACACAGATTCTTAAATATCCATCCATCCCTTTCTTGTATAATTGATCTCCTATCAGTTGATACTCTTCATAAATCATTTGTAGATTCATAGAGTCTGCACTAGCTCTTACTGGCTTTCCTTTCTTGTTTCTTTTCAACTCCTCAATTATGTTTGCACTCCAATCTGGATTTTTCTGAAACCAATATAAGGTTAAAATGTCTGAATTTTGCAGGGATTGGCATTCCTAGCAGTTGGAAATATAGTTTTTTACATCTTGAGTCTTATTAGGCCAATGTACTCCCATCATATTGAGATTATTTAGGGTGACTATCATGGAAGCATGAATACAAGGATTCCAACAATGAGCTCTTCTTAAATACTCTTGCTGCTCATCTTCTGGAGTACAATATTCCAATATACCCATCTGATTGAGATGATACAAATGTCCAGCTAGCAGCATAAAATTCCTACTTTGTAATACCAGATGTGTGTTGTTTCCAAATGTTATGCAAGGTCCCATGGTTAGCAAAGGTACTAAAGTCATGGCCCATTCAAGAATACTTTCTATTTTGAACAGATATGCATCTGGCAAGTCATCATCTAAAGGTGAACTTGGCTCTTTTGTTTGGATCCTGGACAAATGGTCTGCTCTCAAATGAGTTTTTCCTTGTTTGACCACTACCTCAAACTCAAATTCCATTAGTAAAAGAAACCATCTGACTATCCTACCTGTGTGACGTGGTTTGTTTACTAAGTAGAGTAAAGCTTGGTGATCCACAAAGAATTTAAACTTGTTGGCCAAAAGATAATGTCTATATTTTTTCACAGCAAATATCATTCCCAACCCTTCCCTCTCGGTGGTTGTATAATTTTTTTCTGCTGAATTCAATTGCCTACTAGCATAAGCAACTAGAAAGTCTAGTTTGCTTCCTTCTATTGGTTGTGCTAACACACATCCCAAAGCATAATTTGAAGCATCCACATGGACATGAAAAATTTTATCCCACTGTGGGGTTTTCAGAATTGGTGCTGTTACCAAACAAGTTTTTAAAGTCTCAAAAGCTTGGTCACACTCTTTGTTCCACTCAAATTTTGTTATTAAAGCATACAAGGGTTTTGCAATGTCTGCAAACTTGTGTACAAATTTTCTATAATAACCACAATGTCCCATGAAAGTTTGAAGTTCCTTTACATTTGTTGGTCTTGGAAGTTCCACTATGGCCTTAATTTTTCTTTCATCTATTGAAATTCCATTTTTGGAAACTATGTGACCCAACATTCTCCCTTGCCTCACAAAGAACACACATTTCTCTGGATTTAGACATACTCTGTATGTTCTACATTTTCTGAATATATTTTCCAAATCTTTCAAATGATCTTGTCTTTTTAATGAAAAAGTACAAAGATCATCCATATAGATTTCCATTATATTTCTAAGGAATTCTTTGAAGATGTGACACATCAATCTTTGAAAAGTTGGTGGGGCATTAGTTAAACCAAAGGGCATAACCCTAAAAGCATAGATTCCCCATTCTGTGGAAAGGGCAGTTTTATGTTGGTCTTCCAAGGCTATGGGTACCTGATTGTATCCTGAAAAACCATCCAAAAAACTATAGACCTCCTTACCTGCAACTCTTTCCAAAAGATGGTCTGTTATGGGTAATGGATAGCTATCCCTTATAGTTGTAGCATTCACCTTTTTCAAGTTAATGCATACCCTGAGTTTCCCATTCTTTTTAGGTACAACTATAGGAGATATCCACTCTGTATACTCAATCTCATAGATGAAATTGGCAGCCAGTAGCTTGTCAATTTCTTCCTTTATTTTTAAAGAGTATTTGTCATTGAATGTGTAGTGTCTTTGTTTGCTAGGTTTTGCATCAGGAGTAATAGGAATTTTATGCTCACATATGTTAGGGTCAATTCCTTTCAAATCCTTGTAACTGTAAGCAAGCACATCCCTATAGTTTCTGGCCAAATTCCATAATGCTTCCTCCTCTTGATTTGTCATGTCATCAGCTATTACTATATGTCTCTCTTCCCCTTCTTCTTGAGTGATCATCACCTTCTTAGTTTGTTCCTCATTGTCATATGCCTCCCCCATTTTCTTTTCTCTCTTTGGTTTCATTTTTAGAAGTAGTTGGTCTTCTACTTCATAAGTCTTGAAATTTGAAGGTACATCAAACTGTTGATCTTTGTTTGTTATTTTTTTATTTTTTTCTACTTCTTGATCTCTTTCTATTTCCTTGTGTTTGTTTTTTCTATATTTTCTCGAGATTTTGTCTTTTATAGCATCTGTAGCTTCTACTTCTTCCAGATACTATGTTTTCCCATTTTTTAATATTATCCCTTCCTCCTGATCTTCCTCTGTTTTTGACACCTTTATCATTTGTATTCCTATGTGGAAGATATCATATCCATCTTCATTTTGGAATTTTACCCCCACATACTCATCATTAGCTAGATCCATGGTGGTCAAAATCTGATTCCAACCATAAGGCTCAAATTCATCTTTAAATTCTTGTGATATGTAGCTTTCATCTTGTGATTTCCTCTCTCCCAGACTATCTCCTTTTTTTAACATCCTTCTCTTATCTGTGAGATTCCTTATCACATTACATTCCACATTGATGATTCTGTCTCATTCTCATCTTTACTCCTTGATTCTTCTCTCAATTCCTGATTTGGATGTACTTTGAACCATTCTTGAGGGGACATGTCACAATACTGACCACTTCTTAAATTCACCCTAGTTATCCTTCCTTTGCTTTGAAGATATAAGCAATCATTACCCCAATCTTGCACAATTTGCATTTGTCTCATAAATGGTCTTCCTAGGATAATTTCATATGAAGTGGATTGTGGGAATTCAACTATGGCAAAAGTATGCTCTATCTCTATTCCACATATTTCCACAATCACCTTTTCCCATATTCCTAGGGGTTTTTCTATGTGTCCATCTGCAAGTTGTAATCTCATTTTAGTGGGTATTAACTCATTTTTACCCCATTTCTCCCAAGTTTGTTTAGTCATGATAGCTACTCCTGATCCACTGTCTAATATAGCCTTGGCATGATTTTCACCAAATTGTATTATTAGAGTTGAGTTCCCTTCTTCCCCTTCACAATATCTTCCTATTTTGTCAATAGGTATGTACAACAACTCTTCCAATTCTTGTTGCTGTTGTTCTAGGTTCTTTGACTTTGTTTCCCACTTTTGACATACAAAAAAGAAATTCAAAGAAAAAATCTACAAATTTACTTCAAAGATTGGTGGGTTGGTAGGGCAGACAAACCTACTAAAGAGATGTGCAACCTCCTAAAAAAGAAGCAATCCAAGGAAATGATCCCTTTCATGATGGATATCTATGGGGTAGAATGCAAGACATATGAAGAAAATAGTACACTTATCGTGAATCACTTTACCCAACTTTCGGGGTTCTAACACTACTTTCTCCTCACATGCGTGATTGCATGGCTGCTATCTCTAGAGTCTCAACCAAGAAAATCCCTCAGAATCTAAAAGCTCCTCTTGAAATTGTTGGTGCAGGACAATCACCAATTGATGATTTGATAAGGTTTGAAGTCAAAGAGTAAAGCAAAGATCAAAATCTAAGCCTTCAAGATGAATGCATGATCAGAAGATGAAGACTTGTATATACATGTACATTAAGCTTGTAATTTGTTCACTTATGTCTTTGTAATGGTGATGAGTATGTACATATATGCCTATATATACCAGTATAGAGTCGGGACATATATGAGAGAAGAGATATAGAACAAAGATAGATGAGTAGAAGAAGAAAAAGTGTGATGAATGTATGAGATTCATCAATCAAATGTTTTCCATGAGAATAGAAGAAAACTTCTGAAATTTGTGTCGCGATCTTTTCTCCATCTCCCCTTCTGTGCTTGAT
>CM035417.1:129766383-129888883 GCA_020310875.1 Ceratopteris richardii | reverse complement strand
AAGCAATGCTATTAATACCTTGTTTTTTGAATCTAATTGTCCATTTTCCCTTGGATAGTAAGCATAAGAAGTGCGATGGAGAATCCTATACTCATTAAAAATTTCATATAAAACTTTGCTGACAAAGTGTGTCCTTTGATCGGTGCAAATTTCTAATGGACATCCATATGTGGAGAAGATTTTGTTGTACAAGAAATCAACAACCATTTGGGCTGTACAATTTGGAGAAGCAATAACCTCATCCCATTTTATTACACAGTATGTGGCAACCAACAAGTACTTTTCCTTCTTGGGAAAAGATGCAAGATAAACAGGAGCTATAAAATCGAACCCCCATTTCTCAAAAGGTTTCCATGAAGTGGAGATAGCCAATGGATGTTGTCTTTGTCTGCTTGGCTTGGGTCCACATCTTTGACATGCATCACATTCTTGTGCTTTCTTCTCTGCATCTTTGAACAAATTTGCCTACCATAACCCAACATCTAGAATTCGTTGGCTCATAATATGGCCTGGGAAGTTCCCATTACTTGGTCTTTCATCTACAATCTTTAGGATTTATCGAGCCTCTTCTTCTTCCATGCACTTTCTAAGGGTACTATCGTTTCCATACATGTACAACTTTTGCTCAATAAAGGTATAAGGCTTGCTTTTTATGAGCAATCTCTTTCTCTGCATAGAGTTAGCTTTATCAGGATACTTCCCTATCTTCAAAAACTACTTGATATTTTCATACCACTCTCGAGCACTTACTATAAATAGATCAGCATGGAGAAGTTCATCATGCACTTTGATGGCTTAGTTCTCTAGGTTGTCTCTAGATAGATGATCAACCATAATGTTTTCTTCACTTAGTCTATGCACTATGAAGAAATCAAATTCTTGGAACAATAAGAGCCATCTCCAAACTTTACATGTTTTTTATTCAATAAATACCTTAATGGTTGGTGATCTATAATAATTACAAGTTTCACCCTAGCACATAATGATAGAATGTTTGTACTACAAATACCATTTCCAAGGCATCTTTCTCAGTGGTACTGTAGTTCTTCTTGGACCTACTTAAAATTCGATTTTCACATTGGATGGGCCTATCTAATTTATGCTCTCCATAATGGTGTGTGAGAATTGCCTGCACCACATATGCGCTAGCATCTGCATGGACATGAAAATCTTTAGACCAATCTAGAGTAACTAGGACTCCTGTTTCCACAAGATTTGATCTTGGAACCTACTAAGCCTTTTCCTCTACTTCATCCCACTTAGATGGGTCATCTTTACTTGTAAGCTTTCCAAGTGGTCAACCTATGTCTGCATACATTTTGATAAACCTTTTATGGTATCTAGTAAAATCCAGTATTTCTTTTGGTGTCTTAAACCTGGGTAGCTTCAACATAACAATAACTTTATCTAGGTCAAGGGCCACACTTTTGGCAAAGACCACATGTCCAAGAAGGGGACCCTCTATCACTAGAAAGTGACACTTGTTTGGATTCACTTTCAACTTAGTTTCCCTACATCTCATGAAGATTTTTTGCAATTGGGCTAGATGATCATCCAAGCATTCCATAGTAGTACTAGTACAAGTACCTGAGAAAGAGGATAAATCCATGAAGATTCAAAGGGCATCCAAAAGAAGGGGTCAAAAGATAAGATTCCTTGTTCTATTGAACGTTATAGGAGCAATTATGAGTCCGAATGATATTTTCACATAAACATAGGTTGAAGCTCAACCCCAAATCTAGATATCCATCAATTTTGCCTCAATCCAAGGGCCTAAGATTGTGTAGGGAGTGTCAAAAAAGATTGCATGAATAGAACAAGCTCCCATGAATTTTTGCTTTGGTAACTCAAATATGAAAGCTATCAAGTACTATTTTATTTGAGAATACCACTCGTGGTTTTGTATGCTCGCTTAAACACTAGATTAAGCATTTTTAGTCTCTAAAAATTAGTAGGGTTCATTTTCCCCCCTAATGTAGTGTATGTCCAACCACTTCTTCAAAAACCTGTTCAACGAATGGCATTGGAAACCCATTAGGAACTATTATCTTGTTGAGTGCTCTGAAATCCACACATACTCAAATTTTATTAGTGTTCATTTTGGGTATAATGACCATGGGCAAAATCCATTCTGAGTGCTCCATTAGGATAATAATTCTAGCATCCTCCATTTTTTGGATATGTTGATAGACAACTTTGGCATACTTTGGGTTTAACTTGTAGCTTTTACCCTTTACTAGTTTGGATCCTTCTACAAATGGAATCCTATGTTCCCCAAAACTTGTGGGCACTCCTTCCAAATCTTTGTGATTCCATAAAAATACATCAGTGTAAGATTTATGTTGACTGAGTTTCATTCCATCAGTGTGTCAAGATGTTCTTCATCGTAGGAATCTTCCATGACTTTTCCCCACATAGTCCTAGTGCCGTATGTAGGAGTACTTGAATATCAAATTGTTCTTCCTTTTCTTGCAGCCACCTTGTAGAAATTTGGGGGATTTGATTACTCCATATATAAAATGTTAAAAAGCCCCCAAATAGGCTAAAAAGTCTCTAAACTTTGGTACTCCTAGACCGAGTTTTGATTTGTTGGAATTTTATAGAATTTCTTGCAATGGCATGCATGTGATCACTCAGAGAGAGAGAGAGAGAGATGGAAGCCATTATTTTTCTAAACATACAAAGGAAAGAGGAGAGTGGATAAGAAGGCTCATAATGCATGCATATTTGACTTATAGTTTTTGAGCTTTGGTTTTTTTGGTAGATTGTATGGCGCTACTCCTAAGTTTTTTTTTCCATCTTATGATTTTGGAATTATCTCAATTTATCTTTCTCCATCCATAGGCCGATGACTATTTAATCTGATAGTAATTTATAGAAACTATCCCTTAGAATCCTAATTAATGTAATTCTATCTTGTACAAAAGGAATTTACCAAGAGATCCAAGAAATAGAGGATGTTGGAATTATTGTCCTAGTGGAGCACTCAGAATGGATTTCTCCCATGGTCAAGCTAGAATTGCAAAATAAATATTGGGATTCTAAGGGGTAATGCCTATAGATTACTATCAGATTAAAGAGTCATCAAGGTTTGGACAGGGCCAAAACTACTAAAAAAACTATAGAAAGAGCTAGAGAGCTCATTTTTGGGGGTTAGCTTGTTAGAGAATAGAGCTTTTGTAAGAGAACTCTTTTGCAATCAAAGCTCATCATCGTTCCTCTCTTTGATCTTACCTTGTGCGCGTGTGTGTATGTGTGTGCATGTTTGTGTGCTTTCACTCACACACTTGTGCCTTCACTTGCTCGTGGTCTTCATACCGGTCCTCACGTCTCCGCGGATTGAAAAGTAAAGGAGGTGGTGCTTATGCTTGAGCTACATTAAATTTTGGCGCCGTTGCCGGGGAGAGAGCTTTGAGGACGAGCGTTGTGATGGTAAGATCGTAGATTTGCAATGTTGGAAGGTAAAAAAACTGTCATTTTGTTCATTTTCTGATTTTTCTTCTTCATCTTCATCATCGTCACCATCTCCATCTTCTTCCATCTTCTTCTTCATAGAAATTCCTTGTTTTTTAGTGCATTTTCACCATTTTCATACCATCTTTCATGCATTATTGTGCGAAGAGGAGTTAGGAAGTGCAAGAGAGAGCAACCGCTTGTGTTTTTTCATGATTTTTTGCACATACAGAGCTCGGCATTGCTTGGCGCTCAGAAATTTGAATTTCCCGCCAAAAAACACGATTCTGATAGAAAATCACGATTTTCATAAAATTCAAGATTTTTCAAAAAAATACGATTTTCTATTTCCCACCTAAAAGCCTTTTGAAAAGAACACGATTCTGGGGTCATTCTCAAAATCGTGATTCTGTGGTTGTGCTCAAAATCGCGATTCTCTAAATTTCTGAAAACCACGATTCTGAGGCAAAATCGCAATTTTCAAGTAAAAACACAACTTTGATCAAACACGATTTTCATTGAAAGTCGCGATTTTCATGTCAAAAAAACGATTTTGAGAAAACACGATTTTCATTCAAAATCGCGATTCTGTGATCATTCTCAAAATCGCAATTTTCATGATTCTCATCAAAATCGCATTTTTCACGATTTTCATGACACGATTTTCAAGCTCGACTCCGCATCGCGATTGTCTCACAACATCGCGATGGTCTAGTCTTCAGGATCGCGATTTTCATAAGTGCTCAGCATCGCGATTTTCATGATTTCATAAAATCGTGATTTTTGTGGTTGCTCAGCATCACGATTTTCATGATCCCTCAGAATCACGATTTTCATTAGTGCTCAGCATTGCGATTTTCATAATTACACAAAATCGTGATTTTTTCATAAGTGCCTGTTTCCCTGTTTTGACCCCCAGAAGCCTGATTTGATATAAGTTTTTCATCAAAAGTCCATTTTTGAGCTCTATAGCTCGTTGGAAAGCTCGTTTCCAATCCTACACGGCCTCAATTGTTTTTTATAAGAATAATGCGTTGATTTTCAGATAGGATAATTTGAAGTTCACCCTCAGGGGGGACCAGGAACCCAAGGGGACTCCAAAGGATTTTGAACCATACCAAAGGGAAATTTTGGACTCTTAACCAAAGCTTATGAACCTGAGATCTGGTAGACACCTAGGCAAGGACAGACAAAGCATTAGATCTTCTGAGGCTAGTGTCAACCATACAGCTAAGTCTTGGGCACAACAACTAAGTGGTTATCCTTACGAACTAAGTTCAGACACAAGTGACTCAGAAATGTCTTTTAGCATGGGAAAACCTACAGGTAACTCAAGCACTACCAATTTACAAACACCAAAATGTCCATATAAGACACAGTTGGAATATATTCGGACCAACCGATTAGGTGCTCGCATCTACGAGGACGGCCTAAGGTGAATAGTAGTCCAACTCAAAAATCCATATCAACCCTTTGGACTTGAACACCCAGTAGTAAATTTTGAAGAAGCTTCATACATTGATAAGGAAGGAACCATGTATGTGGTCACCAACCTACCAGATAGGACTGATGAGTTTGGAAATATCATTCTTGAGAATGAGATACGAGACCTAGAACAAGGAAATGTAGGACAAGGACCCCAGACTCCTAGAGGTAAGTCAGTTTTGACCAGAGTGATCACTCTAGATTGGATCCCTCAAGACAACAAAAGCATAGAACTATTCTTGAATAGAGAAACATAGGAAGCCTTTTGGAGATTCAAGCCAGATCAACCTAGCCAATTGGGTATAGTCATCATCTACGAGTTCAAGGATCCAGAGACACGAGGCAAAGTTGTCTACTTGGATAACACATCAGAGAAAATGTTCTTGGTAACAGAACATGATAGACATGCATATACTTGGAAGAGTGAATTGATTTTTCCTCCACCAAGATCCAATGTTTCCCATGGCCACCAAGGTGTAGGATCATCCAAAGCTCATGAAGCACAACAAGAGCGAACAAGAGAGAGACCTGATGTCAGTTTTGCACACACTGTGGGTAGAAATAAATCTGGATTTGAAAATGAAAGACCTGGAAGAGAGAGACATCAAGCACATAGGCAACAAAGAGATGAACAGGATTTTCCATTGCCTAGACCTCGAGAACACCCAAGAACCCTTAGACCCACTCAAGTGATCAAGGCAATGAAGAATTGTTTCGACGGGACAGGAGATCCTTATGATCATATGGCCGAGTTCAAATAAGTGTTAAGAGCTGAACAGGTTGAGGATTTGTTCACCCAGTATGAGGCATTTGGTTTGACTCTTAAGGGCACTACCTTAGCTTGGTTTCAACCACTGAGTAGTCACAACTATCGCGATATAGGTCAACTGCTAGACGAATTCATTGTAGAATTTTCCAAGAGTGGTATTAGGCATAACACATCATCTTTGATCCAAAGCTTCAAGTAGACACCCCAAGAAACAGTGCGAGTAGCAGGTAGAAGGTTCAGATAGTACCTAGAAAGATGCCCTGCTCCAGAGTTACCCACACCAGCCAAACAAGTGGCTTTGTTTTTAGATGGCTTACTAAGCACCAAGTTAAGATCATATGTGTACTTGAAAGAGCCTAGAAGCGTAGAAGAGTGTGTGCGGACATGCATTGACATAGAAGACAACTTGGGTGAGGAGCTAGAACTATCCAAACTCTATAAAGACTCTGACAGTTCTACTAATCACACCTCCAGAGCCTCCACTGAGCTGGAAGAAATAGCAGAGCAAGTTGCCAAGAAGCTAGGAGTTCAAAATGGACAAATACCGAGAGTCACCTCATTGAATCGGTGTTCTACTTGTGGATCCGACCACATGGCTAATGTATGCCCATTGCACAACCAGAACATGAGAGAAAAGAATGCTCCATATTGCACTATTGAGAGAAAATACACAAACCATACGGCTCAAGATTGTCCATACAATAGACAGGCTGTTAGACAGAATTATCAGCAACCTTACCAACAAGGTAGGTATCAGAACCAATACCAACAACCATATTATAGACCACAACAACAGTATCAGGCACCATATAGGACACAACCAGTCCTAGGAAACCAACCACCAGTGCCTGCTAATGTAATTCCAGTTAAGTATGCAGTGGCAGAAGAGAACCTTAATAGAGCATTGGTGCTAGTGACCCCACTGATCTCAGAGAATGACTCTCATGCTCATAGTTCAGGCTACTCCCATGAAGGTAGTCCACATGCTTATTACACAGAGTCACCTGAGCATAGTGAGATTTACTCATATCAATATGAGACACCACATATGGAACAAAATTGGGAGCCTGAATACTCGAATGTCATGTATACAAACCCTAACTCGAGGCCCCAATTGAGACAAATGAGACCACAAGCCCCTAGAGGACCTTGTTTCATATGTCAGGGTGACCATTTCCTTCGTGATTGTCCCCACCCACCATCTCCGAGTCAAGGACAGGCTATCATAATACAAGCTTCTTGTCCTGAGTGTGGCAAAGACCATCTCCCTAGAGATTGTCCAAGAAACCCCTCTAGTGCGCCCAAGGTTACACCCATTAATGTGGTAGGCTTAGTGGTGGATTCAAGTGCAAGTAGTAGTAATGTGGCTCCTGTACAGGCAGTTACTGGGGCACAAGCATTAAAACAAGATAAACCAGTAGAGCAATCGGAGTCGAGTGAATCAGGAGAGCCTAGTAAGAGGAAAACAAGAACATGGAAGGATACCAGAGAGAAGGCCAATCGCAAGTGGAATAGAAAGTTATCAGAACTAGAAGAAAGCCTGAAAGAAGCGAAAACAAAAATAGATGACATTGCATCTCAAAGTCCCTCGCATGCTGAAACTCCATTCACTCCACCTCATCCCATTTCACCACCCATTGTAAATAGACCACAACCAGGGTTTGTTCTTGTAGATCCGATGCCAGAAGGCTTGGACATGATGTTCAAGGCCTACCAGGCTCAACTTCAAGAAGGGCCAACAACTGCAAACCTAGACAAGAGTTACCCTAGAGCAGATTTAGAGATTGAACGGATGAAAATGTGCATGAAAATGGTAGAACAAGCTCAAGCTTTACTCGAGACTAGTCAAAAGTTCAATCTGACAAACTCTGTTAAACCTGATTTGCATTTCCAGGGCTTACTAGATAGATTAGAGCAGTTGATAAACAAACCACAAGTTTCTTTACCTCCACAGGCTCAACCAGTTATTGAGAGAGGAAGCTCACCACCAATGGCAGTTTATGTTCCTAGTTCTACGAATGTTGGAACACCTCTTTCAATTCAAAATTACTCTCAAGAGTTCTTGCGGGAAATACAAGAGGAGAAATGGGCCAAGGAGAAGGGTAATTCCCCTCCTATTCGTGAGATTGATGACCTTCATGATCAATTTCCCCAAGACATTCCATCTATTTACGGAGATGAAGCAGAACAACAAGAAGACGAAAGATTAGATTTTGAATCTAATACTTTAGAAGAGCTACCACAATTCACTGGCCCTTGGGAATCTGAATCTCTTCAGATCAGAGCTCCCACAATATTGGTAAGAAATGAAGACTCAGTGGTTCCAAGGAACACTGATGTCGTGAAGAACACTAAGGTTCAGTACCATCTCACTGTAGAAGAGCTGCTCAAAGCAAAACCTGAGTTATGGAATCATGTGAAGGATCAAGTCCCAGAACTTGATTCCAATATGCCAAAAGGAGGCTCTAAGCAGAAAGTACCAGAGATACCTCTAGACAAAATAGGGGACATGTGTGAGGGTGAAGAAGGTAATACTTATCTTCCAATCACCTATCAAGGTTACACAACCAAAGCAGTCATAGATTCAGGTGCTGGTGTTGCTATTGTGACCACCTCCTTGTGGAAGCAATGGGGCAAACCCACATTAAGACCAACTAGAATGAAGCTTCAAATGGTTGATGGTCATTTTGAAAGACATCTAGGATTGCTAGAAGGGATAACTCTAACCACCTGTGGTGTAGAGTTTGAACACACTTTTGCTATATGTGACTTTGAAAAAAATAATGTCTATGAGATGATCCTAGGAAGAACCTTCCTACGACAAGTGCAAATAGTACAGGATTGGGGAACCAACTCCTTGTACTTACAGCACTTAGGGGTCACCACCAAGCTCAATTTGAAGGATTACACCTTCAGAGATGTACCACCCCTACAGTGGAATCCTATCCACAAAGCAAAAGAAGATTCAATCTTTGTGCATTCTGGAAGTTCACCTGATCCATCCTGGTTGCATGAAGATACTCATTTGTGGATGTGCAAGGTCGCTGAGGAAGAGGAAAAACACTTAAAGGCAAGAGAAGAAGGAACTTCTCCAGGAGATAGACCAATTAAAGACCCAACCTACACACCGATGATCTTTCGAGATGAGGAATTTGAGCCTCATGGTTGGGCAGAAATCTTAGCTACCATGGACATTGCAATCAATGAAGAACAATGGACACCTCATTGTGATGAGGAAGGTTATGATATTTCAGTGTTCATGTGTCAACCCTTGCTAGAAGAATGTGACCCTAATGATGTCATAGAAGAAGAAGAGAATGACGATGATCTAGAGTCCATTGTGATGGATAGTTGCTTTAACTCAGAGAGGCACTATTTAGAAGATGTAGGCGTGTTTAACCAAAAAGAAGAACCTCTCACAAGCATTAAAACGGTAAATTCAAAGGATGGAAGTGAGAGTAGTCAAAAGAAAAAGAAAAGAAAAGCAGTGAAACAAGAAGAGGAGGAATCATTGTTCAAGGTACCAGAAAATTTCAAGAAATATGAAGTTGACGACTGCAAAATTTTGGTACGAATGCCTAAGAGAGAGGCCATCATAGGAGAATCATATGATACTAAAGAAAAGACCAAAAAGATTGTTGTGACCATTGAGGAACGAAGAAAAATGCACGTATATAGGAGATGACCTAAGTGCAAGAGAAGAAATGGATCTCGTAGCTCTATTAAGGGAATATAGGGATGTGTTTGCATGGCACTATAGAGACTTGAAGGGGGTAGATCCAAGAATATGCTCTCATACAATCCCCATGAGTGCTGATGCCAAGCCCACCAAACAGAAGCCCTACACATATAATGACACTTATGTAGCCAAGATAAAAGGAGAAATTGACAGGCTGATTGAAGCTGGATTTATCTATGAGATTGAGCATACTGAATGGGTGTCCCCCATTGTAGTGGTGCCCAAGAAGAATGGAAAGTTGAGTGTGTATTAACCTTAAAAAAGTTAATGCCACTACGATTAGAGATAGCTATCCACTTCGAATCACTGAACATTTACTGGAGCGTGTTGCAGGCAAGGAAGTTTATAGCTTCCTTGATGGATTTTTTGGTTACAACCAGGTAGCCATTGCCCTAGAAGATCAACACAAAACAGCATTTGCTACAGAGTGGGGAATCTTTGCATTTCGTGTGATGCCATTTGGGCTCACCAATGCACCTGCAACATTCCAAAGGCTCATGTGTCATGTCTTCAAAGAGTTCTTGCGAAAGAGCTTGGAAGTATATGTGGATGACTTATGTGCTCATTCCCAAGAAAGAAGATATCACATCCCTAAGCTTAGACAGATCTTCGACAAGTGTAGAGAATATCGAGTTTGTTTGAACCCAAAAAAGTGTGTATTCATGGTATGACAAGGTAAAATCTTAGGTCATATTGTTTCCAAGAACGGAATATCAACAGACGAGGATAAAGTAAGAGCCATAGCAGAGTTGCCAAGGCCAAGGAATGTTAAAGAGGTACATGCCTTTATGGGCCATTGTGGATATTATCGTAGGTTTATCCACATGTATGCAATCATAGCTAAACCTCTTTATGGTTTATTGACAAATTTTGAGTGGACCGATGAATGCGAGAATTCCTCCAATGAGCTGAAGAGACGTTTGTGCACAGTGCCAATACTGACCACTCCTGATTGGAATAAGACATTCCATGTCCATGTGGATGCCTCCAATCATTCGATAGGATGTGTGCTAGCACAACCCACAGGTGAAGGAAATCTAGATTTGCCTATAGCATATGCCAGCAGACAACTCACTACAGCTGAGCGAAATTATACAACAACAGAGAGCGAAGGTTTAGGCATGGTACATGTTGTGAAGAAGTTTAGACACTATTTATTGGCCAACAAGTTCAAGTTTTTCACTGATCATCAAGCTTTGTTATATTTGGTCAATAAACCTTGCAATACAGGACACTTAGTAAGATGGTTCCTCTTACTCATGGAATATGACTTTGAAGTTGTTGTCAGGAAAGGTATAACCCACCTTAGGGCAGATCACCTTTCTCGCATCACTTCAGGAGAGTAACCACAAGGAGTGTCTGATGACCTACCAGATGCTTATCTGTTCAATTTAGAAGTTGTTCCTAAATGGGCAAATAAGTTGGTACCAGTTCTAATCTTTGGACCCGCAAATAAGAATGTGAAAACATCACAGGAAGAAATTGTAAAATCAAAAAACATATTGGCAGGAAGCATGTACAAACAAGATACAGAGGGTGTACTATCTTGTTGTGTTGAGGACGATGAAAATAGTAGTTGGTTGCAACAAGCCCATGAAGGATTGCTAGGAAATCACTATTCTAAACAACGAACATTGCAGAACCTAAAACATTTAGGAGTGTGTTGGCCTAGCATGGACAAAGAAATTCATGAGTGGATTAAGAATTGTCCAGTGTGCCAGGCAAAACCCCCAGTGGAGCATGCGACCCTTTATCAAGTGTCATTAATTCCGGATTGGAGCGCTCCATTGGTAGAATTTATGAGATCGGGAACATTACCCAAAGAGGCTAGTCTAGCAAAAAGACGCAGCATGGAGCAAGAGGCTCAAGACTATGCCTTAGTTGGAGTCAACCTATATCGAAGAGGCAAGGATGGTTACCTGCGATTGTGCGTTCATGAATCTGACTATTTGAAAGTCTTAGAAACTGCACACAATGGTGTTGCGGGTGGACACTTTGGTCCTGATCGAGTAATCAAGACCATTCTATTCTCCGAACTTTGGTGGCCCACTCTTCATATGGATGGACATACCTATGTGAAGAAATGTGACACATGCCAACGTGCACAATATCCGGTTAGAAAAGATGAGATGCCTTTGAGGCCAATGATGGGGGGACATGCATTCTCGAAATGGGGTATAGACTTTGTAGGTCCTATTAACCCCCCAGCTAGAAACTCCCATGCAAAATACATTATTGTAGCCACAGATTATCTTACAAAGTGGGTAGAAGTCAAAGCCACAACAAAGAATGATGCTCAGACTACAGCTAAGTTCTTATTTGAGAATGTGTTCACTAGATATGGATTACCGATAGAGTTAGTGAGCGATAGAGACACACACTTCTTGAATGAAGTCATTGAAAATCTTCTCCAAGGATTCTTGGTGATACATAAGAAGTCTGCCCCCTATCATCCACAAGCCAACGGACAAGCTGAGAGCACAAACAAGATCCTCTGTAATGTCTTGACTAAACTAGTAAACAATAAACGCTCTGTTTGGGATAAACAGCTTCATCATGCTGTTTGGGCTTACCAAGTTGCCTACAAAACGGTACTCAATGCCACCCCATTTCAGATGGTCTTTGGACAGAATGCTGTGCTACCATTAGATTTCTTAATCCCAGCTTTAAAAGTAGCACAAGAACATGAGTGGAATGGACATGAATTGTCCTCTAGGATCTTTGACCTAGAACGCTTAGGTGAGATGAGGCTACGAGCGGCAGCAGGCATCTACTCTACAAAGAAAAGGCAAAAGGCATACTTCGATGCACACATCAAGGAGAAAGGACTGAAAGAGGGAGATCTAGTGTTGGTTTACACACTAAAACAACATGCCCGTAAGTTGCAAAAACGAGGATATGGACCCATGATCATTGACAGAATTTCCACTAGCGGTGCGGTTCAATTGGCTACTTTAGAAGGTGACATCTTGCCAAACTATATCAGTGGTTGTCGAGTCAAGTTATATCAAGAACCTCTTACAGAGGATATGCTAGTGAGACTCAACACTGTTAAGAAACGAAAACAAGAAGAGTTGAGAGTCAGAGAAGAAGCACAGGCAGAGGCTAGAGAGCGTATTAGGCGAAATAAGTTAAGGCAACTAGGCCTAGATGTCAACTCAAAGCCCCAAAATATCACATGGATATGTGACAAAAATCAGGCATAATTACTTCTCAAGTCATTGACCGACGTCCCTTTGTGACCATAGAGATAGGACAAGGAAAGGGTGCAAGGACTATGAAAGCATTGATTGACTCATGTGCAACAAGTAGTGCAGTTAGACTATCCTACTGCCAAGACTTGCAGTTGAACATCAATCCCATAGAGGCTTATCTCATAGGATTGGGAGGTGTGGAAACCCTTTGTTTGGGCGAGGCGGAACTTCCCATCTACCTTCAAGATGTTCCAATGAAAGTCAAACCGCTAGTGTGTCAAGATGAGAACCTTATAGAACCACTTGTCTTGGGTCAAGATTGGATCTATGACCATGCAGTTAACTTAAACCTAAGAAGTCAAATTCTTCAAGTTTGGGTACAGGAACAATGCATTACATTAGAATTAGAGAAGTGCATGCTCACAAATCCAGATGTCCCACATTCTCTTAGTTCTTCTAAGATTAATCATATGGAAGAAGATGTTGTATGCTCTATGATGCAGAAGGAGTCAATCGTGGAAGAACAGGTTCGAAGGCAGGTGGATCCTTCTTCTTCTCCAAAGACTCAGGTGGCCACAATAGTTCCACCACAAAGGCAAACACAATTGTTCATGACAACTGCTACATCAAATAGAAATACACTATTCGACAAGGAAGCAGTTCCGAGCATGAAGTAGATCTGGGTACGCAAAGGAGAGCAACCACCAGCATTGCCCCCACAAATCCCATCCAGGCAAGCCCACCAGGCCAACAGATGAACGAAGAAGCTAGGGGAAGCTCAAACACAAGGTATCCGACAAGTTTGGGTGCCTACAAAATTGGTGGCAGCTCAACAAGGGCTATCACACATGTGGGTACCCAAGAAACTCTTACATGTACAATGCCCTATGCTCTCCACCATGCAAAAGGTCTCAACAAAGAAGCCAAGGAGAAAACAGGGTCAGAACCCAACACAAAGACCGAAAGAGGATCAAATCACCTCTCCAACAATGGTAAGAAGACAGTTATCAAGGATATGGGTTTGGAAGCGAAAAGCATCTGCAGCCCCTACAAAACCAAAGCACCAACCACCAGGGACACAACAGTCAAGAAACCAACCAAGGATGAATAGGCCAAAGGTGCTCACTACACAGTCGCAGATCGTTCTCAAATGGATCCCAATACGGAGGATTACATCATTTCGAGATCCAATGGATACCTCCACCAAAGCTGACATCAACATCTGCAAGTGACATCAAGCCTCGACGAGCGACAACCATGTGCTCCTTGCACAACCCAATCTTTTACACCATTCAAATCATGCATTTCCAAAGTATGCATTAATATAGGGCCACATTACATGGCCGTGCGTAGACACATTTGAGAGTCCCATGCACAAGAGCACATTGACATAGGTCAACTATTTTTTCTGATACTAACATCTGTCTTCTTGTTTTGTGACATTGTTCCTCTATTAAGAAAAAAAAAGAGAAAGAACTTGTTCCCAGGTTTGGCTCATGAAACATCAATGAGTCATGCTTAGTTGAAGGTGGAATTGTTGATTACTGGGCATTTATCAATTTGGATAGAAGTGTGTCTCGGCTAGCAAAAGTGAAGAGCTTGAAGGTCAGCAACTTGAGTGATGCTTAACTACTGCAGGTACGAGAGCATATGTAGCTCAGTGATGAGTAGCACCTCCTTTAATGTCAATCCGGGAAGACATGAGGATGGTATGAAGACCTCGAGCAAGTGAAGGCACAAATGTGTGAGTGCGAAGCACACTAACATGCACACACATACACACACACGCGCACACACAGCAAGAACAAAGAGAGTCAGACAATGGAATCACTTCTATTGCAACAAAGTTCTCATACAAGCTCAAAACTACAAGAAGCTCCCCAAAAATGAGCTCTCTAGCTCTATTTATAGTTTTTGACTAGCTTTGGCCCTGTCCAGACCTAGTGTCCAGCCTAGTTAAAAATTAGGTTCCAGGGCTTATTTGAGGGCTCAAACGAGGTCTAAAAAATACGAAAATTGGTAGGCAACTACTTCTAAGGCTCCTCAAGCTCGAGGATTCCTCGGCTTGTACAAAATGGAGCTACAAAAAGGTGAAAATGGTATTTACAAGGTTTTTTAGTGATGAGAATCACTTTTAAATGGTGTAAGGGTTTTGAAAAAAATAAAGGGTTGCCTTAGTGCTAGATCTGCGTGTATGCTCGTACTTGCCTCTTCCCGTATACTGCCAACACTCTCCCCCCCCAGCGTCTGTCACCTCTGACAGACCTTTGATCTGTGGTTTGATCAATATAGTCATGGAGAATGTCAGCTACCACATCATGTTCTTTGATTCGCAGCCCTCGGATCAGGTCTCTCTGCAGGGTATCCCAATTGACTGGGCCCGGTATGTCCGGCTGTGGCGTTGTGTAGAGTTCTGAGTGCATCGTTTGTTTGCATGCAAAGAGGTGTAACAAATGGGTGGGCCGTGGCGCGAACACCTTTGAGTGTGCTTCCCAGAACCCCGTGGTGAACATTTCATCGAAAGTTTGCTTGTAGCAGGCAGGGAGATATCTGATGCGTGCGTGCCATGCATAAGCAACTCGTATGCTCGGGGTGGTGCTCATATCATATAGCAGGTCGTAATTACCATTAACAAACCCGGGAATCGGAGGTTGAATATGACATACATTGCGGAAAGTTTTGAGCACAACCTGCATCATATAGAAGATCTTGAGCATCATCTGGGCAGCCACATCTGGCATGGGGTGGAGGCGTGGAAGCCAATGTCTGATGGTAGCCATCATGTAGGCTACAGTAGGCGTGCCGTTTGGGGGTGCAATGGCAAGGTAATTGAGCCATTCTTTGCAATTGGCGTTGTTCTTGACTTTGATGGCAAATGACTTCCATGTTCTTCTCCGTTGCACTGGTCCATAGCAATTGTTATACTTCAAATGCATGGGCGCGTGGTCCCATGTCTGTAGCATCTCGGGATAGGTTTCCAATAGCTTTTGCCTCCAGATGGGTTGGTGTATTTTCCCTTTGCACGCCTCCTCTGGAATGTCCTCAAGTTCAAATTGTGTTGCGAAAGTTGGGTACTTGTTGGTCTTACGTTTGATCTCGGCGTTGTAGTCTGCCAACAGTACAAAGTATGGTTTATATTGTAATTCTGAGCTGGTTATTAGTCTTCTAGGGGCCAGATGTCTGAAGTAGTCTGATTGAAGTATGGCTTCTTCAATTGTCTTCATGGCCAACATTTGGTAGGAGATACGTTCTTCATGAGTCTGCCCCATTTCTTCTACCTGTTTCATCCATGTCGATGGGGGTTCCTCATAAGTGTCCTGTCCCTCCTCAGTGATTGTGCCTCCTGGAAAAGGTTGAGGCTCATATTTCTCTTCAAATGCTTCCTCCACTGGGATAATAACTTCTTCTTCTTCTATGGGTTGCTCAGGTGGGGAAGGAGGTCGTTCATATTGTAACAACTTGATTTTCAACTCTGCACTCTGTTGCCGCAGCTCAAGTACCTCACTGTTCGTTGTAGGTTCAGGTTCTGGCAAAGTAGCGGCATCGACCGCCTCTTTAGGTGTGGGTGGGTGTGTTGTCGGTACTTTGGATCCTTGTAGTTCCTTTATCTGGTCTGCCAACTGATCATGGGCTTCCAAAAGGGTTGCATAACCTTCTAAAACCTGTTGAATATGCTCTGAGGGGACAGCTTGGAATTTTGCAGGGTCTATAGGTGCTCCCGGGGTGTTTTCCATGGCTGCTTCTAGGTTCTCCTGGTTTTGTTGTTGTAGCCTTCGGTTCTCTTCTTGAGCCGCTGCTAGATGGCGGCGTAGTAGGGCCATGTTGCGTTGAAGTCTCGCATTGCGGCCCATTTGATCTCGGAGCTGTTCCTCCATAGCCTTGCCTGTCTCTGCATACTTAGCTTCGAGTTCTGTCTTCGATTGTTGGAGGTCAGTCACCTGGTGTTGTAGTGCTGTATTACCTAGTTCCAAGGCATCGACTCGTGCCTGGAGTTGAGCCGAGAGATTGCACATCTCTAAGTTATTTTCCTCCAATAACTTATATTCTTGCTTCAACTGAGTGCCCGCTTCAACCATGGTATCTAGTGCATTACTAAATGATGTGGGTGCATGGGTAGAGGTGGAACATGCAACGGGTCAGGAAATGGGAAAGGGAACAGTGGATGACGTGCCTATGAGTGAAGTGAGATGTGATGATAGTGGAACAGACATGGTGGTGGGTGCTCCTGTGGATGGTGAAATATCCATGGGATCGGATGTGATAGTGTGTGAAGTGTGAATTGTGAACACGGGAACGGTAGGTGGTGTGTTAGTGGTGGCAGTGAATGTGGGGGAGTGGGGTTGGGAAAGGGACTTCTTATTATAGTTCTCAACCTGTTGGAGTATATTTACAAGGTTTGTCCAGAATGACGGTTGTGTGACTTGGGTTGAGCCTGAGGCAGTTAGAAGGTAAGTGGTGGATAGGGTTTGGGAGAGGGGAGATGTGTGGGTGAATGGAACAGGATGGGACACGGTCTGGCTAGTGGCAAGTGGTTGTCCAAGGGCGGGGAGATAGGAAGGGTGACCTATTATGGTTTGATCGGTGGTAGGATGACCGGTGTGAGGTTCAAAAATTTGGGCGGAAGTGATGGATGTGGGTAAAGGGAAGGATGTAAAAACGGAGGTGTGTACAATGGTTTCATGTTGGGTGGATATCGGTTGTTCAGAAAGACTAGTGAAGAAGGGTTCTGAGGGTTGAATGGGAGGTGACGGTGGAGATGGTACCTGTGTATTTACATCTTGTTCGTCAGTGGGACTTGGGCTAGTCATGTGAACATCCTCTGAAATTGTGGAAGGCAAGGCAATAGACACTTCCATTTGAATCATTTTTCCCCGCCGTGGCCGTGTATCAATCCTTCATTGATCATAGGTAGGGTTCTCCCGATAGACCATAGTCCTCAATGCTTCCCCGATCCCACATGTGTTCGCCAATAGATTCAATGATTCAACAAAATGTGAGTCTACATTCTCAGCTTGAAGCATTTGGTTCACTAGAGCTCTATTCGCCTCTTCTGTCATCTTATGTCTTCTCTGTACCTGCTTGATTGTCTTGTATAGCCGTTTGAGTTGTGCCGTGTAGGCAGGGGCCTCCTCTTCACTCTCCCCTGGTTCATTTCCCCATTCTTCTTCATGATTTTGTGTGCTTGGATCATGAGGATGATGTGCCTCATCTCCCCAATGTACCCTGCTTGCCTCGCCTTGTGGCTGTTCTCTTCGGCATGATGATCCCGGATCGGCATTGTCAGGGAAACCTTCACTATCAGATAAGTGGGCCGTCTGCAAGAATCTTTCAAAATCAAAATTGGGATCCTCAGTTAAGGTGGCCATAGATGCAAACTCGGCATCGGTCGGTAGTGGAGGGGCAGATGGAGTGGGCTGTACCACGCCCCCTGATTGAGTTCCTTGGAGATGTACCGTGAAAGGTGCTACTTGGGCTTCTTCTCTAGGGGGAGCGTCGGCTGTGGCCTCGTGAGGGATCATGACCTGGGAGAGTGATCCACGCATTCGTTTCGCAGGTTGGTTCCCTGACTTTCGCCCCTTGAAAAACTCCAGTTGTGAGTATTTAAGGGCCCTAGCTATTGGCACGTCATATGCAAGACATCTATAAATGATTCTGGTGATCGCACAGCAGCCATGTAATGTATGCTTCCTCACACCCCGCTTGCCTGCTTCATACAATCGGTCCAGAATCCATACAGGCATCTTAATTGGCAAGCTTCCAGTCTCTACTAAATATAATCCATACCATATCTTCTTGTGAGGTTGGGTAAAGCGGTCTTGAGCTGGAAATGCGAAGTGTTGAAGGCACATTCGCAGGGGTATGGTGATGTTAGGGGTGAGGGCACACATTTCCTTCAACTTCTTGATTCTGTTGCTCTTCATTGACTCTGGTATCAAGGGATCGCGATCAGAAGGCACATGGGTGCCATACATCTGAAGGGCTTCCCTGATTACAGTAGTGTTTAACTCAAATTTCTTCATTTCCTCCTAGTTCGATAGGGAGGGTACCCAGAATGTGCCTGAATGATCTTTATCTCCTGTCGGCTTCAGTGTGGCAATCAAGTAGTAGCACCTAAGAAAATCCGGTCTGGGTAAAGCTGCACTAAAGTAATCTTGCAATCCCGCTTTCTGCCAAATATCTTGAAGAGGAGCTTCATTTTGCAATGCCTCAAATTCTAGTGAGAAGAATTGAAAGGTCCACCACACACCTCCACATTCCATCTTGGATTCCCAGATATGATTTGCGTCTCCCAAATCTCCTGGCATCTCATTGAACCAATGAGAATGCCCCTTTACTCTTTCTGTTAGGCCACTTGGTGGATCCGGAATGGGAATTCTTCTTACGTTCAAAAGCTCCTCCGACCTAGCTGTCAGTGGAACCTCCACAGGCATGGTATCCCAATTGATTTGAGTGTTGGTGCCTGCCTGAGAACTCGTGCCTGCTGCTGCTGCCATGGGAATCGGGTGCTTATCTGCTAGAAGAAGAAAGGCACATTAGTGTTGCATAGGAAACAGGATGTAATGGTGTTCCCTTCACAATACTAACAAGACAATCCCGAAGGTTAGTGGTCAGAGGTGAAGTGCTTGTGATAGATGTGAGTGGTGATTAGAGGTCAGTGTCATCCTAGATGCCTACTTTGGTTATGCAATGGACTCAGAATGCACCTATGTCAGAGTGGATGGATTTACAAAAATTGGGTCAGCGGGTTTGATACATGGTTTAAGTCTCCAAACTTTGATAGGGGATTCGTAGCTCTTAGAGCTAAAGACAGGTAGAGATTTATGAACTAGAGTGTGATGGAGTTGGGACCTTTTGGGCACCCATTTCCAGACATTCCTTGGTTTGACTGAGTGTGGTTCAGGGTGGTATTTAGGTAGAGTTCTTGCGTTGTTAGTCGAGAGGGCTTGTGAATGTTGAATTATGCCAGTAACTAGAGTTGGAGCTATTTGGGCTCATAAACAGGCCTTGGGCACCCATATGAGTCTAGCATTGGGGCTAGCCTTCATTGACCGCTTAGGGACCCAAATAGACGTGGTGTGCCTAGGAGGTTGCCTAGGGTACTCCTTCACTTGTGTCCGTGATGGTGTGGCTTGTTTGTTGCCTCCTCGAGAGTCTGCTATAAGAGTTGTGGGTTTTCCATCCTTGCGTATCCAGATCTGCTTCGCGCCACGATGTACTCCGTGTTGCACTGGTTGGCACTCCTGCCTCTTGATCAACGGCCTCCTTCGTGTTGTATGATGTTTGGTCTGTATGTTTAGAATCTCCTTTGGCCTAGCTGCGAACTCCTCATTGACTCCTGTACCTTTGGTAAGATTGACAATCCTCTGCACCATAGAACTTTGGACAAGAACAGCATCATTATCTTTATGTGGATTCCTGGAGGGACCAGGAGTTGGTGCCCTTCCTACTGGTTTGAGTGCTTGATTTTCTAATTCAATAGTAAGATAGCTTTGGCCTGCCCAAGCCTGAAGAATTCCACTTCTTAGGTTGAGGTTGACTGCGTGATCATAGATCCAGTCTTGGCCCAAGACAAGAGATTCGGTCAGATCCTCGTCTTCACACACTAGCACTTTTGCTGGCATGAGGACCTCTTGTATGTAGAGGGGAAGTTCCACCTCTCCCATGCAAGGGGTTTCAACACCTCCTAATCCTATCAGATATGCCTCTAGGGGTTTTACCTCCAATTGCAACTGCTGGCAATAAGAAAGCCAAACTGCACTAGTGGCTGCTCCTGAATCAATTAAAGCTCTCACGCTTGTTGTGTTGTATCTTTGTCCTATTTCTAGGGTTACAAAAGGTCACCGATCCACTATCTTATGGGTACATTCACCGGAAGCCTCGCACATGGCCATGTGATAGCGTGGAGACTCTTGAGTGTCAATCATAGGCTGATCCCTCCTTTGTCTCCTCAACTTCATTCGTCTGATGCGCTCTAAGGCCTCTGCCTGTGCTTCTTCTTGAATGCGTTTTTCCTCCTCTTTACGTTGCTTAGCAGTATTGAGTCGACTTAGCATTTCCTCCGTGAGGGGTTCCTGATACAACTTGACTCTGCATCCACTAATATAGTTTGGGAGAACATTACCCTCTAAAGTGGCTAGTTGTTCTGCTCCACTCGTGGAGATCCTATTGATGATCATAGGTCCATAGCCTCTCTTTTCTAGCTTCCTTGCGTGTTGTTTCAATGTGTAGACTAAAACTAGATCTCCTGCTTTCAAGCCCTTATCCTTCACATGGGCATCAAAGTATGCCTTCTGTCTCTTCTTAGCTACATATATCCCTGCAGCTGCTCTCAGTCTGGTTTCTCCTAATCGTTCAAGGTCAAAAAGTCTAGAGGAGAGTTCATGACCCGTCCATTCGTGCTCTTGTGCTACTTTCAATGTAGGTATTAAGAAGTCCAACGGTAGCACGGCATTTTGGCCAAATACCATCTGAAAGGGGGTGGCTTGGAGTACCGTTTTGTAGGCGACTCGGTATGCGCAAACAGCATGGTGTAGTTGTTTGTCCCAATCAGAGCGTTTATTGTTCACTAATTTTGTCAAGACATTGCATAGGATCTTATTGGTGCTTTCGGCTTGCCCGTTGGCTTGAGGGTGATAGGGGGCAGACTTCTTATGTACTACCAAGAATTCTTGGAGCAGATTTTCAATAACTTCATTCAAGAAGTGAGTGCCCCTGTCACTTACTAACTCTATAGGTAGCCCGTATCTTGTGAAGATATTCTCAAACAAGAATTTAGCAGTTGTCTGAGCGTCGTTCTTCGTTGTGGCTTTTACCTCTACCCACTTGGTTAGATAGTCTGTGGCAACGATGATATACTCAGCATGTGAGCCCTTAGCTGGGGGATTAATAGGACCTACAAAGTCTATTCCCCACTTAGAGAATGCATGTCCGCCCATCATAGGCTTCAGTGGCATCTCATCTTTGCGTATAGGAGGCTGGGTTTGCTGACAAATCTCACACCTCTTCACATAGGTATGTGCATCCATGTGAAGGGTGGGCCACCAAAATCCTGCAAATAGAATTGCTTTGATCACCCTATCTGGACCAAAGTGTCCTCCTGCTACACCCTGGTGAGCAGTTTCCAAGATCTTTAGATATTCACTCTCATGAACACATAGTCTCAGGTAACCATCTTTTCCGCGCTTGTATAGATTATCACCAATGAGTGAGTAATCTAGGGCTTCTTGTTCTAGACTTCTTTGCCTCGTCATAGTCATGTCTGGAGGGAATGTTTTCGTCCTCAGGAAGGATACTAGGGGTTCACTCCAATCCGGCACTATGGACACTTGATAAAGAGTGGCATGTTCCACAGGTGGTTTAGTCCAGCAGATTGGGCATTCCTTGCACAACTTCTGGACATCAGCTTCCATAGTCGGCCAATGCACTCCTAGTCTCCTCAGGGTCTGTAGGGTTCATTGTTTTGAGTAATGTTGCTCTAATGCACCTACATGTGCTAATTGAAGCCACTTAGCGTACTCGTCCTCTTCTACACAACAAGCCAAGATCTGTTGATCTGTGTGCTTGTACATACTTCCAGCCATGATGTGGTACTTCTGGGCTTTTACTACCTCTCTATTCTGTGTGGCTATTACTGGGTGGTTAGGCCTGTATGTCAATACTGGCACTAATGGCTTAGCCCACTGCGGCACCACTTCTAAATTAAACAAGTAAGCATCAGGTAAGTCATCTGATCCTCCTTGTGGGGCTTCTCCAGATGTGAGCCTAGACAGATGGTCTGCTCTCAAGTGAGTCTTCCCTTTCCTTACCACAACCTCAAAGTCATACTCCACCAGTAAGAGAAACCATCTTACTAATCTGCCTGTATTACATGGCTTGTTTACCAGGTACAGTAGAGCTTGGTGATCAGTAAAAAATTTGAACTTATTTGCAAGCAAATAATGTCTAAACTTTTTAACCGCGTACACCATGCCTAATCCTTCTCGTTCGGTGGTTGTATAGTTCCGTTCAGTAGCATTCAATTGTCTACTGGCATAGGCAATAGGGAGATCCAGATTACCTTCACCCATAGGTTATGCGAGTACACATCCAATAGCATAATTGGAGGCATCCACATGAACATGGAATGGCTTGTTCCAATCTGGTGTGGTCAAGATTGGTGCTGAACATAATCTTTGTTTAAGCTCCTGGAAGGAATTCTCACATTCATCAGTCCACTCAAAGTTAGTCAGAAGTCCGTACATGGGCTTTGCAATGACAGCATACATGTGGATGAACCGGCGGTAGTAACCACAATGCCCCATGAAAGCCTGTACTTCCTTGACGTTCTTTGGCCTAGGTAGCTCCGCTATGGCTCTCACTTTCTCTTCATCAGTGGATATGCCATTTTTTGACACTATGTGTCCTAGAATCTTGCCTTGCCTAACCATGAAAACACACTTTTCTGGGTTCAAGCAGACTTGATATTCTCTACATTTATCAAAGATTTGTCTCAGTTCAGGTATATGGGTCTGTCTAATGTTGGAATGAGCGCCCTCAAGAACTCTTTAAACACGTGACACATCAATCTTTGAAAGGTAGCAGGTGCATTAGTAAGCCCGAATGGCATTACTCGAAAGGCAAATATGCCCCACTCCGTGGCAAAAGCCGTCTTATGTTGATCCTCTGGAGCAATGGCTACTTGATTGTAGCCCGAAAACCCATCTAGGAAGCTGTACACTTCCTTGCCTGCTACCCTTTCTAATAGATGCTCAATGATAGGAAGCGAATAACTATCTCTAATAGTGGCTGCATTAACCTTCTTCAAGTTAATGCATACTCGTAATTTGCCGTTCTTCTTGGGCACCACTACAATGGGAGATACCCATTCAGTGTGCTCAATTTCATAGATAAATCCGGCTTCCACAAAGCGGTCTATCTCTTCTTTGATCTTAGTAGCATAGTTATCATTATATGTGTATGGATTTTGCTTAGAGGGTTTAGCATCTGAGGTCATGGGAATTGTGTGTGAGCATATGTCTGGGTCAACACCCTTCAAATCCTTGTAGCTCCAAGCGAATACATCTCTGTATTCTCTTAGCAAGGCTATCAATTCGTGCTCTTCGTCTTCCTTCAGGTCATGTCCTATGTAAGTACATCTCTCCTCTCCCTCTTCTAGGGCTACCACTATTTTTTTGGTGGTTTCTTTGTTATCATAGGCCGCTCCTGATTGTGCCTCCCGTTTAGGCATTCTTATCATGACTCTTCTATCATCTATCTCATACTTCTTAAAATTTTCCGGGACCTCAAACAAAGATTCTTCCTCTTCTGTTGTGACTTCTCTCTTCTTTCTTTTCTTTCCTTCTTCCTTCGGGGTCACATGTGTGGCTAGCCTTACCTCATTTGTAAGCTCTCCATGCCTCTGGGGTTGAAATTCTACTTCATAGAAGTATTCTTCATCTGATGCAAAGGGTGTGTCCATAATGATTGACTCTAGATCAGAGTCACTTGCATCCTCAAATGCATCAGGGCTAGGTTCACACTCTTCTAACACTGCCTCTCCCATGATTGGCTCTATGGAGAAGACTGAAATGTCATAGCCATCTTTATCACAGTGAGGTGTCCATTGTTCTTCATTGATGGCTACATCCATTGTTGCTAGGATTTCTGCCCAGCCGTGGGGTTCAAATTCCTCGTCAGGAAAGACTACCGGCGCATAGGCTGGGTCTTGAATTGATCTATGTGTTTCTTTTGCACCTATCTCTCTGGCTTTTTCCCTTTTCTCTTCTTCTACTGCCACTTTGCACATCCATAAGTGAGTGTCTTCATGCATCCATGAGGATCCTGATCCTATGGAATGCACAGATTCCGTATCATCTTTGGCTCTATGGATGGGATTCCATTGGATAGGAGGGACATCTATATGAGAGTAATCTTTGAGATTCACTTTGGTCGTAACACCTAAGTGTTGCAGGTACAAGGAGTTGGTTCCCCAGTCATGTACCACTTGCAACTGTCGCATAAATGGTCTTCCCAAGATCATTTCATAGGCATGATTTTTGCTAAAATCACATATAGCAAATGTATGCTCGAACTCAACACCACATGTAGTGAGAGTTATTCCTTCTAGCAATCCTAAGGGTCTCTCTATGTGACCATCGGCCATTTGCAATTTCATCCTCGTGGGCATGAGTGCTCGCTTGCCCCAACGCTTCCATAGGGAAGTAGTAGCAATTGCAACACCTGCGCCTGAGTCTAGAATGGCCTTGGTGGTGTATCCTTGATGGGTGATAGGAAGATATGTGTTTCCCTCTTCGCCCTCACTCATGTCTCCTATCTTGTCCAATGGTATTTCAGGCACTGTTCTATGAGATCCTACTTGGGAGCACGATTTCGCTATGTCTGGCACTTGTTTGGCTACATGTTTCCACACTTTTGGCTTAACTTTGAGTAGCTCTTCTAAAGTGAGATTGCACTGCACTTTAGTGTTCTTTACTACCTCTGTATTTCTAGGTATGATAGAGTCTTCATTTCTTATCATGACTGTGGGCGCTCTCAGACAAGTAGACTTGGTTTCCCATGGGCCTGTGAAATGTGGTAATTCTTGTAGAGAATTAGACTCAAAGTCTAATCTCTCTTGAGAGTGGGTGCTCTCATGCTCCTCATAAATGGATGGGATGTCCTGTGGGAATTGCTCGTGTGCATCATCCACAAGTTCAATGGGAGGAGGGACTTCACTTTCTTTAGCCCATTTGTCTTCTTGAATCTCTCGTAGGAATTCTGGTGTGAACCGATTCATAGAAGATGATGTGTCTGGCTCCGTAGAGTTAGGCACGTAGGCTTCCTGGGGAGGTAGGCTCACGTTCTCACTTGCCTTGCCCTTATTTTGAGAGGCGGGTTCCTTTTCTGATTGTGAAATTAGCCTCTCTATTCGTTCTAGCAGTCCATCAAAGTGTAACTGCGTCTTGGTTGAACTAGAGATGTGAAAGAGGCGACTGACTTCAAACATAGTCTGAGCCAATTCCACCATCTTAGCACAAATTTTGGTTCATTCTAGCTCTAGTTCTGCTCTAGGGTAACACTTTTCATGATCAGTTACATTTGGCCCTTCTTGGATTCTGGCCTGATATGCCTTAAGCATCATGTTTAGGTCCTCGGGAGTGGGATCGGCTAGGACGGATCCTACTCTGGGTGGTGGGTGGGTTAAGGGTGGTGTATTGAAAGGTTGGGGAATGGAAGAAGATGGATTGGCTAGTAAAGGGAGAGGTGGTGGAGGGGTGTTGTGGGAGTGGTTTTGAGATGCGAGTTCACTTATCTTTGCTTTGGTTTCTCTCAAGCTTTCTTCAAGTTCGCTCATCTTTTTTGCCCATTGCCTTTTCATTCTTTCACGACTATCCTTCCAAGCTCTAGTCCTCTTTTTGGTTATGCTCTCTGTTTCACTCACCTCGGGGCTCTTTTCCTGACCAACACCTTGGTTTTGCTGTAGAGCTTAGGCTCTTGTGATCACTTGCACAGGTGCAGTGGAAGTCACACTCCCTGTGGAGTCTACAACTAACCCAACAACATTGATAGGAGTGATTTTAGGCATGTTATTGGGGTTCTTTGGGCAATCTCGTAGGAGATGCTCTTTTCTGCAGTCTTGACAGAAACCCTGAATTGTCACTGGTTGGGGTTGTGTAGGGGCAGGCAGTGGACAATCACGCATAAGGTGATCTCCCTGACATCTGAAGCATGGTCCTCTAGGAAATGGGGGTCGTACCTGCCTAGGTTGAGGTCTAGAGTTGGGGTTTGTGTACAAGACATTAGCATACTCAGGCTCCCCACTATTTTCACTTGGGTCCTCATAATAGTATGACTCGTTATGCTCGGGTGACTGCATGTAGTAAGCCTGTGGGCTATCAATATGTGTGGAGTCAAAACTATGGTCACTTGGATCACTGTCTGATAGCAATGGGGTGACTGAGACTATGGCTCTATTCGGATTTTCTTCAGCAGATGCATATTTCACTGGGATCACATTGGTTGGTGCGGGGGGTTGTTGTACTAGGACTGGTTGAGGTCTCTGTTACCCTTGATAGGGTGGCTGATAAGTTTGCTGTGGTCTATTGTATTGTTGTGGTGGGTACTGATTCTGGTATCTACCCTGTTGTGGATATGGCTGAGGGTAATTTTGCCTAACAATTTGTTTGTTATATGGGCAGTCTTGTGCAGTGTGGTTGGTGTACCTTCGCTCTATGGTGCAGTACTGGCTACTGGGATTCACCTGGGGTTGGGCCATAATGGGACATACATTTGCCATATGGTCACCTCCACAAGTGGAGCACCGCTTAACTGGGGCAAATCTCGGAATTTGTTTGCTAGAGACACCTAGTTTTTGAGCTACCTTCTCTGCAAGTTCCTCAATGGATGTGGATTGTCCAGATGTGAGGCTACTAGAGCTATCAGAAGCCTTATAGATTTTTGACAGTTCTAACTCCTCGCCTAAATTATCCTCAATGTCTATGCACATGCGCATGCACTCTTCTATAGTTCTGGGGTCCTTCAGATACACATATGACCTGAGCTTGGTGCTCAACAATCCATCTAAGAACAAGGCCACTTGCTTGGCTGGTGTGGGTAACTCAGGCATCGGGCATCTCTCTAGGTATTGTCTAAACCGTCTTCTTGCTAGTATGACCGTCTCTTGAGGTGTTTGCTTGAAGCTATGAATTAGTGAGGAAGTGTTGTGCCTGATGCCACTCTTAGAAAACTCAATGATAAATGCCTCTAAGAGCTGGTCTATGTTTCTGAAATGCCTCTCGTTCAGTGGTTGGAACCACGTGAGGGCAGTGTTCCTAAGGGTTAGACCAAAAGCATTATATTGTGTGAATAGATCCTCTACCTGTTCAGCTTTCAAGACTTGCCTAAATTCTGCCACATGGTCATAAGGATCACCCGTGCCATCGAAGAATTCTTCATGGACTTCACCAGTTGAGTTGGCCGCAGGGTCCTAGGGTGTTCTCTCGGCCTTGGCAAAGGAAAATCATCAGCATTTCTTTGGTTTCTTGGGTCTCTAAATCTCTCGGTTTCCCCTCTGTCCGTCCCTGTTCTCCTTCTTTCTCTTCCCTGGGGGTCGGCAAAGCTTACTTCAGGTCTATCTCTACTTCTATCTCCTTGGACTCCATGAGCCTCGGAGGTCCCGGCTCCTTGGTGACCAAAGGACACATTAGACCTTGGTTGGGGAAAAACAAATTCACCCTTCCATGTGTAGGCATGTCTGCCATGCTCAGTGACCATGAAGATTCTCTCTGATGCATTGTCTAGGTAGGTTACTTTGCCTGGGCTATCAAGGTCTTTAAACTCATAGATTGTGAGGGCACTCACTTCCTGAGGTTGAGCAGATTTATATCTCCAAAAAGCCTCATCGGTTTCTCGGTTTAAAAGCAGATCTATGCTTTTATTATCCTGTGGAGTCATGATTCTGGTCAAGACAGATTTACCCCGGGGAGTTCTCGGCTCTTTCTCTAAATTTCCTTGCTCTATATCACCCATGTCGGTCTCTGTAATCACATTTCCAAACTCATCTGTTCTATCAGGAAGAGTGGTGACTACATAAATAGTCCCCTCTTTATCCAGGTATGCTCCATTCTCGAACCTGACTACCGGTGTTCTAGTCCATGGGGTTGATCTGGGTTCTTAATCTGGACCACAGATCTTCTCAGGCCGTCTTCGTAGATGCGAGCACCTAGACGATTAGTCCTGATGTATTCCAATTGAGTCTTGTAAGGTCCTTCTGGCTTTTCTACGTACGCCACTCCTGAACTACCTACTGGTCTCTCCATGTTATAGGACATCTCAGAATCACTTGTTTCTGATCTAGGAGTGTATGGGTAATCACTCAACTGTTGGGCCCAAGACCTAGCAATGTGATTGACACTAGCTTCAGAAGATCTGAGGCTTTGTCTGTCTCGGCCTAAGTGTCTGCCTGATCTAAGGTTCATATGCCTGATTTATCTACCCCCTTGGACCCAAGCACACTCTCGTTGCAGGTTAATTTGCACCAATCACCTTGTTCTTTTGAGTTGAATATTATGTTTATGATCTTGTCTGAAATCGCGTCGTTAGGAGTACTTAAGTGAATTTCGCACTTGATAAGTGGTCGACTCCAGTTTACTTTTTGTCCCTTAGGGTTTTTGCACTTAAGACCTACTTAATTCTTGCACTTGGTTGATTAATTCTCTTGGACTTGATTCGTGCCTAACATTGCCCTAATTAATTACCACACCTAAGTCGTACTTAGCCTAGGCTAGGAATTGACAAAGGAGGGCTGAGAGAACTTCCAACCTTAATCCTCTGGTTGCTCAGATTGCTGCACAAGCCCAGGAAGCCTTCTCCCAAGCTTGGTACTCACCCTTGCTAGCTTGCTTTGGATTGCCTTGAGTGCACACAATGTTCCTGCAAAAGCTCATCAGTCAGTATAGCTCTATTACCACAAGTAATTGAAAGACACACATCAATATTTGCAGTCCCCCCTGGAGTAACTCACTGCACCCCCTCAATCTTAGGACCACCTAGTCTCACCTAAAGGCCAACTTGAAAATACATGTTCTAAAATCTCACGTAGGATTTTCAACAAGCTTTCCAACGAGACCAAAATCTCATCAATCGGAGTTCGTATGGTGAAGTTATGACCATTCAGGCACTTAGGGGTCCAAACAGGCTCTCAGGGTTCAGGAAATTCCTTCCTAGTTTCTAGGTCTTTTGCCCACTCCTAAGGCTCTTATATCCTCCCAATGTGTCCAAGATTAAGCCCCAAAAAGTATCCCAATTTTAATCAATCAAGTTATCCTAAAAATTTATGTGTTAAGCCTGTGTATCGCGATAGGTCGGGTCGAGGTGTCGCGATAGGTGGAAGTGTCGCGATAGGTCGGAGTGTCGCGATACTTCGAAGTGTCGCGATACTTCGAGGTGTCGCGATACTTGGGAGTGTCGCGATAGTTCGAGATGTCGCGATAGTTCGAGATGTCGCGATACTCCGAGGTGTGGCGATAGGTCGTGGGGTCGAGGTGTCGCGATACTCCGAGGTGTCGGGATAGTTCGAGATGTCGCGATACTCCGAGGTGTCGCGATAGGTCGTGGGGTCGGTGTGTCGCGATAGGTCGAGGTGTCGCGATACTCCGAGGTGTCGCGATACTTGGGAGTGTCGCGATAGTTTGGGGTGTCGCGATAGTTCGGGGTGTCGCGATACTTCGAGGTGTCACGATACCTCGAGGTGTCGCGATAGCTCGGGATATGGTGAATTTTTCAGTTCTGTCTAGTGATCCTAGGAGCTCTCAACCTGCGCAGTGTCGTGGTGCACTCAGAATTGTGATTGGGTGAAGTTTTTGAGGTGTCGCGATAGCTCGAGCTTGACGCCTTGGGACCTGTGCAGAGGAAATCCGTACCTGTTGAGCTTGCTGGAGATGATGATGAAGCTGAAGCCTGCAAGAAACATGCAAAAACACACAAAAACAAGCACACACACTCGCTCTCTCTCAAACTCGCACACAACAAATGAGGGGAATGACAAGGAAGAGGGAATATGTAGTGGAGAAGGAGGTGGAGGTGGAGATGAAGAAGGAGGTTAAGATGGAGATGGAGATGGAGAAAAATCAGAAATTTACCGACTACTTACCATTCCAACGCGTCCTCTCTACGTCTTACCATCACACGCTCGTCCTCAAAGCTCGAATCCCCGGCAACGGCGCCAAAATTTGGTGTAGCTCAGTGATGAGTAGCACCTCCTTTAATGTCAATCCGGGAAGACATGAGGATGGTATGAAGACCTCGAGCAAGTGAAGGCACAAATGTGTGAGTGCGAAGCACACTAACATGCACACACATACACACACACGCGCACACACAGCAAGAACAAAGAGAGTCAGACAATGGAATCACTTCTATTGCAACAAAGTTCTCATACAAGCTCAAAACTACAAGAAGCTCCCCAAAAATGAGCTCTCTAGCTCTATTTATAGTTTTTGACTAGCTTTGGCCCTGTCCAGACCTAGTGTCCGGCCTAGTTAAAAATTATGTTCCAGGGCTTATTTGAGGGCTCAAACGAGGTCTAAAAAATACGAAAATTGGTAGGCAACTACTTCTAAGGCTCCTCAAGCTCGAGGACTCCTCGGCTTGTACAAAATGGAGCTAAAAAAAGGTGAAAATGGTATTTACAGGGGTTTTTAGTGATGAGAATCACTTTTAAATGGTGTAAGGTTTTGAAAAAAATAAAGGGTTGCCTTAGTGCTAGATCTGCGTGTATGCTCGTACTTGCCTCTTCCCGTATACTGCCAACAACATCCAGGGAGATATCTGCAAGAGGTAGTTTGGTACCCTAAGAATCCTTGTCCGTATATTGGGTGAGAAGACTCCTGCTTATGGTGAGCTAAAGAGAATATGTGAAACTAAGCTTGGTGTAGTTACCCAATGTTGTTTGTCAAGGAATATAAAGAAATTCAATTCTTAGTACTTGGTAAATTTTTCTTTGAAAAGAGGAGACAGGACGAGTCACTCAAAGAATTTCATCAGTGAACCATCCACACGGACATTCATCGACAATGAAAGACTCGCTAACGGTCCATCACAAATGCCGGGTGTACAACACGAAGATATAAACATCGATCGACCCTTCACCATGGTAAGTATCCTTACTTTGGAAACACCAAGACATATGATAAAACTAAATGCAAATCCATTCCAAATTTTGTGTGCTCTTTGTTGACTAAATGTGCAATCATTAGGGACCTTACCACTATGCCATTGTCATGTTGCTGATACAAACAAAGTGGAGAGAGAGAGTGTGTGTGTGAGAGAAAGAGAGAGAGTATAAACACATCAAGTAATGGGAGAGTTCGAAACACTACAGTGATACATATATGACTAGAAATTAGGAGTAGGAGAATGCAATGTGACCTATGCAACGAGCTACGTGACCTAAACAATAATGTAATCACCATGGCTTTTCTTTTTCCTTTATTTCGATGAAAAATGGATACTAATATGATAGATATGAAGAGAATTATGAGGCCTTACGGCTTGGGATAAAGTTCCCAACAATCCCACCCTTAAACCAATAGTTGAGGTATTTCTTGATTGTGGGTACAACATGAAGATCGCATGATAGATTAGGTTCATTTCATGGGTACACACCTCATGGATACCTCATCGAATACAACTAGGGTCACGTGGTTCATATGGAGGTTCACTTGTGGATACAACTATACCATATGCATATAACCACGTTCACTTGGTTCTCATGGGGCTATAAGAAACATGTGGAAGAATTTTAAGGCCTTCAAGGGATCCATATGCAGTATCACTCACAAGCTCAACTAGAGATGGAAGCTCAACTGGAATGCTGAACAGTGGAGATATAGATTTCATGCTATTTGAACCTTCTCCAACAACATCAAACACTCATTCTTTGAGTGGTTGATTCTGCATAATGGCCTATGGATAGGTAGCAGGGCTAAGAAGATTAAATCTAATAACGGATTATGTACATTTTGCAGTAGGGAAGACGACGTAAAGCATATTTTTGTTTCTTGTTGGGATGCGAGTAGGGAAGACGACGTAAACCATATTTTTGTTTCTTGTTGGGATGCGAGAAAATTTTGGTCTATCCTTGACCCCATACTGAAAATTAAAAAGCTCCCCCCAATTGGATTTCAACTACATATTAATTGGATGCTGTAATCAACTTGATCTTGTTCTCTGGCAAATTTGAAGAGGAATTATCCTGTGGAACATTTGGTTAAGCAGGAATCGATATCACTTTAAAAGTGGAAGAAAGGACTTTATTATTCCCATGAGACGAGCTCTCCTCAAAAGTGGACAGGATAGTCTTTATGTCATAAAAGAACCCTCTGATAATGTTCACTTTGTTATGAGGAATTTCCCCCCCCCCCCAAGGAAATGAAGGAATGTTCTCCTCTCCATGTACTCTGACTACTTTTCTCATGGTCTTTTGTATTGACTCCACTTAGGTGGTATGGTGGTCCTGTTTTTGTTCTCGACGTTCTGTGATCCAGAAGCGGCTGTTCATTCTTCCCTTTGTAAGATGTAAATCATCCATTATTGTTCAAATGGGTGTGGTGTAGCAGATAGCATCGAACGCCGTGGGACAGAAGGCCTGGGTTCGATTCCTGCGCGGCTGGACATTTCAATTCCTTGTCATTTCAACTTTCCTTGTACTCTCAAAAAAAAAAAAAAAAAGTAAATCATCCATTATTTTAACCTGTTGAAGACGATGCTGTCAGCCTGCTCAAAGATAGGTCCGACAACATATGAGATAGCTCTTATACACCGTGTTCACCAGATGCGCAAAATCGTCATGGACCGTGATCTACAGGTCCCTTTGCCAATGACATGAATGCCTTTGTACATAACAATATGAACAACATTGAGGTGTTTTGGAGTTGCCTCGACACCTTTTGTGTGGTGTCAGGTTCAAAAATCAACCATGCTAAAACGGCTTTCAGAGCAATCCATGGACCTCCATCCCAATTGATGTTAGATCAGGGGTGTCAAGTTATCCCTAGAGGTCAAGTCTTCCATCTCCTCGGTATTTCGATGGGCTTCGACATCTCAATGGACCAACGGTGGAACTGGGTGCTATCCAAACTAGATAGCAAACTAAATCATTGGAAAGGTATGCAAGTTAACTTGGCAGGGCGTGCAATGGTTGTTAACACATTTATGCTTTCTACGACTATTTACTTTATCTCATGTTGGAGACCTAAGGAGAAAGAGTTGGCCAAAGTGGAAAGAATCGGCAGAAACTTCCTATGGACTGGGGACCCCAACAGGAGGGGGATTCACAAAATCAAATGGGAAACTTGCATTAGCTCGAAAGACTCGGGGGGATTGGGTATTTTGGATATCGCTGGATTGGCTAACAAGTTGGCGACAAAGTGGCTTATCAAGGCTTGGGGCAATAGTGAGTCCTCTTGGGCTAAATTGATCTTCAGAAACATGAAAGACCTTACCTTAGTTGGCCATCCTGGTTGGAAGGACATAGGGAGCCTCACGCTTTTGTTGTCCCCCCACTTGGTGTCCCCCAAAGGCTCTAGCCTAGTGTGTTCCTTATGGAAGAGTTGGAACAAGGCCAAACAATTCATCAGAATCAGTGATGAGTGGAAGTGGGTGGCTAGGATAAGACAAAATGACTCTATCTAGTTCCCGATCATCGGCATTAGGGGCGTGGAGTCTTGGAACCTCCATACTGCTTAGCGACTATGGAACAAGGGGTTCAAACAATGGAAACAGCTCTGGAAACAAGAGACCGACCATTGGATCAGGTTCGAAGACTTAGACTCGAGACATAGAGTTACCTTCGAGGAATGGACTCTTCTCCAAGGCAGGTGTTTAGCGTGGGACCGCTCAACTACCCACCTTCTCCGCGGACAGGATCTTCCTTGCCTGGAGGGCCTCAAATGGAGCAATGGTAAGAAACTATCCAGAATCCCCAAGTTCAAAGAAAACTTAGATGTTCATCACACCCTTAACAAGAGGTGGTGCCTTTCTTGGACCAAAATTCGATGGGAACTAAAGTTCATGTGTATTTGGCACCCCCTAATTGAGATCAAAAAGTTCGTTCTCATGTGGCAGATCTTGCATAAGGGTATCTAGTCCAATGCAAGGGCTAACAAAATTTGTAGTGTGCCTCCATGGTGCAAGCATTGCCATCGATGCATCGAAGATTTAGTTCACCTTTTTTACAATTGCCACAAAGTCCCGTGTTATATGGCATCACGTGACACATGTATTGAGAGTCACGAACCAAATCAATTGGCAACAGGCGCTTTTGGGTGAGGCAGTTGGCTGCTCATGAAGGCTATGGAATGCCATCAGGGGTGAGACTCTTTGGAAGATTTGGAGGGAGCGATGTGCTGTCAATTTCGGCCAAATTCCAAAGGAATGGTCGATTGAGAAATCTTTGTTTCTTCTAGGTAAAAGAATCTCCCGAGATAAGAGTTCTCCGCCCTTTAGACATCATTGTATTTATCTCCTCGAAAATAACAAGTTGAAACCCAAATGGGTCCCACATGAGGGAGATGATAGATTTGTCCACCTCATTTGTAATGCCCTCTAGCTTGCCGTACTCCTCTCCTGCATTGTGGGATCTGAGGGGTCCCATGGGCACTAGTCTCATTCACTTGTAACTTTTCTTATTTATTTTAATTAAAGTCCGGGAGAATAGGCCAAGGCAGAACTTCCTTTTGAAAAAAAAAAAAAAGAAATCATCAGGGACCTTATCACTACGCCATCGCTATGCTGTTCGTATAGACGAAATGAATGTGTGTGTGTGTGTGTGAGAGAGAGAGAGAGAATATGCACATCAATTAACGGGAGAGTTTGAAACACAAAAATGATTGATATATAGCTAGAACGGCGCGGGAGAATGTAATATGACATAAGCAATGAGCGGTGGTAATATAAATCAAGGATGTAATGATCATGGGCCCTAAGGCTTCGGGTAAATTCTCAACACTCTAAGAACCTCCAACTTTGGTATTAATTTCTTTGGGTGATTTTTAGCCCCTTATGTCACTTCTACAATCCATCACTTGGTTTTATGTATGATTCCACTAGCTCCATAGTCCATCAATTAAGAATCAGTAGACACCCACAAGTGTTCCATATCTCAATCTTGCATCACTATGGACAACCTTTACCAGATCCTTCCTAATAGCACGGAAAAAGAGCCTTCCTTAGTAGTGCTATCACCATAGAATTTGTAGAAAATACAAATTTTGGACAATCGATTTTTTCTTTTCGATCGATTTCTACACGTTATATATGCCATTGAACAATTCGAAGTGAGTGAAAAAGGTGAAGCTTTGGATATAGTGATAGGCCTCATTGTGAAATTCACATCATGTTGATGTCTGAATTTCCATCCATGATTACTCCACTAAACTCTCTACAAATCCATCCATGCTTTGCTTCTATAGCTCCAACTATGCTTCATGGATTGCCTTCAATATATGACTCCTCACCTTTGAATATTGTATAGTCATCTCGTACAAAATAATTCATCCCTCCTTATGGTGTTGCATATCCTTGATGGGTGATTCCTTGCCTTTGGAACTAATAACCACCAATTCAATCCTAGGTGTTACAATCAATTTCTCAAGCTATTTATCTTTGTCTTCACAAGAAGAAATAGAGATCATGTTGATAAGAGCCACTTGGTTCTTTTCAAAATCACGTGTATAATGATCATTGTAGTTGGGACAATGAAGAAAAGGTGAAGAAACATCAGGAATCGGAACTTTTCTTGAATATGTCAATACTTCCTACATCTTTAACACCTAATTGGCCTTGAAACTCTAGCCCTTTCCACATTAAAAGTAGATGCCTCATTGCTTCTAGAAGAGTGTGTATAAAATTTATTTCTAGGTACCCTAGTTTGTACGTGAAGAGAGGGTTGTGATACCCATTAGGATCGACTTACCCACTATGATACATGAGTGTATGTGGGGATGCTTTTGAACAAGTAGCAATCTTTGGAGTCATGGCCAACCGTACTGTGGACCTCACTATCGTATAATCCTATACTTCTACAAAATTCTAGAAAACATCTTACATGATTGTCAAGACATTGGTTCAATAACCATTCTAGATAGGGAAGTTGATATTTACTCTTAACAAAAGTTGGCTTAGGTCCTCCATTATTCCTTTTCTAACCTGCTGATTATGCTCTTTGGGGGCAACAAAGCCCATTGATCTTTCTATTTTATCCCTCATGGATAACTTTCTTCTCAACAACTCCCTTCTTTGATTTTCTACTAGCATGTGCCAATATATCTCAACATCGCACTTCATTCCATTGCGTCAAGTCCCATAGGGCATGCCAAATATTGGGGACATAAGCAATGGGACTCACTCACATGTTGGAAATTAGGTATGCCCATATCTAATACCACATGTCCATGGTTCCATAGGTCCAAGATTTACAACATTAAATCAAAAATATTGACAAAACATGAACATACCACACTTAATCATACAAATGATGAGACAAAGATAGAGAGAGATTAGAAAACATGTGTAAAGTGTTACGTAAGCCACTGCTTACTCACACTATCATATATACAAATGTCAATTTACAATGTGGGAGCAAAACTCTCAACCACTCTATGTGAACAGAAATAGATGGATGAGTGAATGTACAAATGTAACAAACATATTCAGATGTATGGATAGAAATCTGAATATATATGAGATGTGTGACCTAATAGGTTGTAGAAGAGTGAATATGAGTGATATAAAGAGGAAGGATCAGTCTAAAACTTATAATCAGCAAACCCTCATCTGAACTTAGGCTATGGAAGACCCTAAGTCAAACACGTGTGTGAAAAGATCACATACTTACAAAAGTAGCAAAGAATGCTAACAAGTTTGTATCAGAAATCCTCAAACTCATATGAATATACCTTCTTGAAGACCTCATCCAACTATGCATAAAGCATACATGTACTGGTTCTCTTGTACCTATGCGGAATAGGACTCCTCTTGATATGGATGCCATTGCCTCCATAAACTCCAAGTAGTACTTGTGTGCATAAAGAGAATATGTACCTGAATTCTTAACATAAGATGCAAATCTTATGTTAACCTCCATTCAATGTCTTTGAAGTACACCGAAATCTTTATGTAGAAGACAATCTTCAAATACATGATGTGAATGGGCGATCCACACCACCAAGGTGCTAATAGATAAGTCCTCTCCATAAGCAAGAGTGTGAGCACACCCTTCTTCTCCAAGAAGAACTCCATAGTTGCTCCTCAACATGCTCCAAGGTAGCACCATGGCTACCCCATGTGCTAAGAAGCACCTCCTCTATTGAGGGACCAAGCTCCAAAGCTTGTGTTGCAAAAGGTGTAGGATGAATTGATCAATGAGACAACTTCTTCTTATATAGCTTTGATTACCCTCCAAAAGCTCCTCCAAAAAGCTATCAATAAAGCACGATCGTCTTAAAAAACTCTATCGCTAAATCCATCTGTTGTCCATCATATGATTGTTCCAAAAGCCATCTTTTTTGAAAATCGGAGTTCCATAAAAAGCTGCCGCTACGCGATCTGTGCTTGGCGGTATTCGAACTCCGACCGCTTGCATGAAAGACACTTTATGTATCCAAGGTGCCCACGTGATTTACGTTATAATGAGCTGTACAGAATTTACACATCTGTGCACACTATTTATGTTATGAGGAGCTAGTACAAAATTTACACATGCCGGAATATTTCTGAGCAAATGAACCAATGGGACATTGAAACATTGTTTTCCAACATCACAAACACACATAATCCTTAAAGGTCCGTTCTTGAGATGCAAAATATACACAATTCTATGGTGATAGATCTCTCGGAAAAATCAAAATCATAAAAACTCAAAGAGTTAGAGAGTCTAGAGGATGCTAATATGAGCGAAGAAAATTGGGCTATTATACCAATAGTCACAAGATAATATGCTATATTAATTCCTTGCAATAGATTCAATAAAAGAAACATAAAAAAGAGAACAAGGCAAAAGAGAAGAACCATCTTGAGATGAAGATGAAAGACACTAGGAAAGAGGAGGGTGCAATACAACACAAAGATTCATAACAAACATAATAGATAAAAAGTGACATGAAGATGAACCTGTGGAGACACAAGAAGACTCGGATGTTCCATTGCTAAAGTGCTAGTGAGTTTCTGATGAGATATGTTGATGCTCATATGATGATCTTCCAATGTTTTTTTCGTAAGAGATTTGGAAAATCAATGGCATATATGTGTATTATAGGGGCTCTATTTAGACAAGGATCAATGAATCCCCTAAAATTTTAGAGAAAGAAAAGCATATGGGATCTCCAAAACCCCACTTTTCACCATTCTTTGTCATTCATATGTGTTATGTTAGATAAGTCTCCATTTTAAGAGAGGAAAAAGTAACATTGGGCATGGATTTTTGGGGAAAAGAATGTATATTGGAATTATGGTGTATGGGATCTTAAGCAAGGTCAAGGAATTCCATGAACAGTTAAACAGAAGAGGATTTTGGACTCCTCAAAGTACTCCCTCCCACCATTTTTGCTTAACCCATCTTAGAGATTGTGATGGTACACACCAACACTTTTTTGGTCATGCCTTCCTCATCTGAACTTCATTTTGGATGTATCATGGATGATTACAAAGAGTAAGAGGATTACTTTCATCCAACCAGAAATATTTATCTTGCATGGAGAATTGAATTTTCTATAGCACTCTGAAGATTCTACCAGAATTGCCACCTAAGCTTCCGAAATGCATAACTTTGTCACTTTTATTGAATTGATGATCCCACTTCCTACTAATTAATCTATTAGAGAAGCGTGTTTTTGAAGTGTTTGCAAGTTTGGCAAAGATTTGGGAAAATATGGAAATCAAGAATTTGCAAGTGGCTGAAAACTTTTGGCTTGATTTTGAAGCACTTTTTGTGATGCAATGATGGTTTTCTTGGTTTTGAAAGTGTGTCCATGCCAATCGAATATGTCAAATTTGATTTCCAAGCCCAACAAGAAATGGACCAGCAAGTATTTATGTAAATCCTACTTGACTTTGTAATTTTGTATATTGGACATATTTTTATGCTTTAGGGACTCTTGTAGATGTATATTAGCACATGTTGATGTTCTTGTAACACTTTTATGATGCACCAATGCTAAAAGGAAACATTATGTTTGTTTTTGAGAGAGAAATAGGATAGGCCAAGCAGTTGATGCAGGTGTATTTCATGACTTCCGAGACCATGGGAAGGTGGATGGATCAAGACATGGCTTCTCTTGTGAAATTGAAGATCCATTGGATACATTGGATTTTTTCAAGGAAGTTTTCTCCACTCGTCCATTGATGCATAGTTTGGTCTATATGCATGGTTATGGAGGTGAAAATTGGAATTTTTGAATTCATGTTGGTTGAAGCATTCATATAAAGATCTCTTCAACCTCATTTAAAGTAAAACAAGAACATACATAGTCACTCCCATGCATAATTGCGATGTTTTCATGGTATGCTAATTTATAAGAAAACAATTAATATTTTAAATGTAGCATACACATTTATTACGTTTAGGGATATCATTTGATACCCAACAAGCTTTTTTACGTGATGAGAGATGATCTCGTTCCATTCCACATGAATGAAGATCATAATATCTTCATTTAGAGTCTCATAAGTTATTTTTGGGGACTATGGGCACATGAGATATTATCCCAAGGAGTGGGTAACCTCACTCGTTTCTTATTGAAGGTATGAACCTTCAAAAGGTTATCTTAGTAGTAGAGACTATGGATTCTTTACAAGGATACCCACAACGAGTCATATTTAAAAATTAGAAAGGAGAAATAGTCAACTGAAACTTTGGCTAGCTATTCTAGGTGGCATAACCTAGATGGATACCACTTAGGAAACTTTGGCATCCTATATAGGTATCAAAAGGAGCATTGAAACATGCTCAAACGACTCACCAAGGTCTTTGCATTCACCTTAGCTCTATTAAGAGCATCGGATTCCAATTGAAGAGAATGCCATATAGCAAGGGGATTTTGAAAGTACCTACATTGGTACTTAGGAACTAGCTCGAATTGGTAGGTCAGGTATCTTCGAATCATCTAAACCAAGCTAGCTTAGTTACAAGATATGGGATTCACGAGTCCATTATGTGACATACTTGACAAATTTCCATTTAGTTATGGAATTCAAATATCTAGTTTAATGAGAGTGCATTTTCATGGATTGTAGATGAGAACCACTTGTATGGGACGATGGGGATTTTCTCCCTTTGAGAACTATTTTTCTATGTGCAAGAAGAAAAGGGCTCATCATTCATAAGAATACCTTATCATTAGAGAGGAATGACCATAGGAAAGACACGATCACTAGAAGGATCACATGATGTGACCAATAGAGAAGTGTTTAGAGGACATCTCTTCATTGAGATTTGAGAAAAGTACATCTAGGCTTCTACTTACGGATTCATGAACTCTACCTTCACTATGTTTTCCTTCACGTGGGAGTTTGATTCTCCATTGATTAGGAAGAGAAACGGATTGTGAGCATATTTATCCTCATTTATGGAGAGTAGAGCCAAATGAATCCATCATAATCTCTTTTAAGGGAAAGGAAAAGTGGAATAGATTCCACTACTAGAGATTTCTTTGTTAGAAGAGATGGAGAGAGTTTCTTTATTGTACATTGTCTAGATAGAGTGGCACTCTTCTATCAAGGACAACAGGGAGATCAGATAGTTAGTGGTTAGATTGAGACTTGATTGAAGACTCTAGAAAGAAGTGACTATGTCTACTTCCAATAATTATCTTTTACTAGACAAGATGATCTAGTTACTGACAATAGTGAGGTTCGGAGTTGAATGATGACTTCTCCTTAGGATTTCTAGGAGATAGGGAGATATTTGACCTATTAGGTTACCAAACTATTAGTTGGTGCTTTGTTATGAAGATGATGATTGAGAATCAATTAGGGGGATGGCTAGTTATGGATTATTTGAATCTCAAGAAGAACTGCGTATGCATTCATTTGGAAAACTTAGAGGAAGAGAAAATATTAGAGTTTGCACTAGTGCCATTGATTATCTTCCAATGGAACTTAGTCCAATGTGTATGCATGAAAAATTGAGTTAAGAGCTAGGATGATAGATTTGTACAAGACAAAAGGATCGTTTAGGAACTATTACATATGAGCACACTCAAGGTTAGGAAAACCTAGAGTAGCATGAGGACAAGTCTAACATCTTAGATCTAGAAGGGTTTGGAGTCACCTTTTTATGGGACTTTCTTCTATGTTTGAAACATGTTTTTATGGTTTATTATCTCCATTTTAGTATCATCAGGTTTGTCTCGCTTGGCATTCTGCACTTTTGTTTCATATTTTTACTCCATTGAGGATACATCATATGGAATTATGTCATTTAGATAATGTGTCATTTTGGAAGTAATAGTCTGAAATTTTAGGTTTACATGGGAGATAGTAGGAACCACATAGATGGTTTCCCACCTTGGAGTTGATCTCTTATGAGGCTTATTAAAGGGAAGAATATGGGAAAAAAACACACAGTGGTGACCATGTACATAGAGTACATGGAGATCAGGGGATTTCGAGCACTTTCTTCTACCATGACAAACATTTCATCTACATTTTCAAGGAAAAAAGTTGTTTCAAGGGGTAGGAAATGTCCCATTACATATCCTTAGGAGAGAACACCCCCTTAGGATGATGTGGCTTGAATTGCCACATGGCACTTAGTGGGAGTACTTGCCCAGGTCCTCCATTACTCTTTTATGGATAAGTTGCTTCTTTTCCTTGGGGACAAGCTATTGATTTGATGCAATTGAATCCTCTTGCTTGTGCCCAAACTTCTTCTCAGCAACTCCTTTCTTCAATCTTCTCATTCACATTTGCTATAATCCTTCCAGCACTTTAATCCTTGTGTTGTCTTGCATCTTTTCTATTGTGTTGTCTTTCTTCTTCATATCTAGTTGGTTTTCTTATGTCTTCTTACTCTCTCATTTTGTGTAGCTACTGTAAGGGATCGTTATAGCATATTATCTTATGATTGTTGGTATTAGATTTAATTTTCATTCGTTTTCATTCATTTTCATTAGCATCTTTGAGTCTTAGTGCATCTACACCTTTGTGGGTTTAAGTTGTTAAGAGGTCTATCATTGTAGAGTTGGGTATACTACACATTATTGGAGGAAACCCTATGGGGAGTCTATGTGATCAAGTCTCCTACTCTCTTATGTCCCCATAATTTGGCATTCTTGATAGGATTTGAAGTTATCAAAGGATCTAGAAGGGTGTGTTGACTTCGCACATGCCAATAACAAGATCGAAGAAAGGAGTTATAGAGGAGCAAGTTAGTTGCAAGGAAATGGATTCCATCAAATTAGACTCAACAAACTTCATTGATCCAATGGAACAAAAGCAATATGTGAGAATGATAACAATGGAGGATCGGAATTAGATCTTAACAAGGGTCAGCATTTAGTTTCCCATCAGTAATGGTTTAGTGAATCCAAGTCTTGATGACAATGCACAAAGCTTTTTAGCACTATGTAAGAGTAGGGGATTGTAGGATATAGATGATGATTTTTTAGTTATATTCCTTGCCACTCTAAATGGGTTTTTATATAGGTGGTATTCATAGTCTTAAGAAGTGCACTTCATAGCTAGTCACACAGGTGAGATGATTCAGAACAAAGTTACAAGCAGCTCCCATAGGCTTCATCACTCTAAATGGGTTTTGATATAGGTGGTATTCATAGTCTTAGGAAGTGCATTTCCTCACATGTAATGACTTAAAGACATACGTCACAACTAGTCACACAAGTGAGATCATTCAGAACAAAGTTATTAGAAGCACCCATAGACTTCATGGTGCATAAATAGATTGAAACTGATCCCCCACAAAGCACTCAACATTGGTTAAATAAGAAACTCCATTTGGTGTAACACTCGATGATTTCATTACAATAACAACTCAAATCAAGGAAACAAGGGCACAATTCAATGACGGAGACTACAAAGTTGATCCTATGGCTGAATTGAAACAAAAATCGAGATGCTTAATGTTGATATATTTAGGTAGTGATGTGTGTGAACACACTAGGACCGCCGGGGCACTTTTTTCCCTCTTTAGGAGGTTTTTTTCCCCCGGCTTGTATATACGCCTATTGCCCTAATGGGCTACTTATCTTTGTACATTCTCTAGTAATACATTCAGTATTGTGTGTTGTGCTCCAAGCTTCTTCTTCTTCCTTGTGTTGTTCGCGTGCTTCCGCAGACGTCTAACTCCAACAATTGGTATCAGAGCAAGTCGTCGCTTCATCTAGGGCGCCGTCAACACTCCTCTGTTTGCAGTCTCAGAATCGTACAAATTTTGATGAGAATACTCAGGGTGTTTCCGAGATCGCGATCTGAGCTCGTTTCGGCCTCCGAACACACTATCACAGTGCTTGTGCATGCTATTTTGTCTTTTTGTGCCAAAGGTATATACCTGTTTCTGTTCGCCAGTATAAGCGTCTCAAAGTCTGCTACAGGTTTAGCAGAGCTCGTCTGGGTAGTTCCGTTCAACTTTTTGAGATATAGTCAATTTTCTGCATCAAGGTATTTTAGTCACCGGCCATGGCTGAAAGCAGTGATGTATTCCGTATGTTGGCTGTTGAGGATAAGTTGGATGGTACCAACTACCCATTATGGGCTTATATGATGCTACATGTATTGGTTGCAAAAGGATTGTGGAACATTGTGGAGGGTGTTGAAAGATGTCCTGTTACACCTGTAACAACAGGTACTACGAATACAGGTGTTGGAGCTCATGAAGATGGTGTCGAAGATGATATTGTATAGATTCATGTTCGTGCTACTGTTTCTGCTGCACCTACTACAGAGCAGATTCGTTGGGATGGCGGAGATGCCCAGGCACATGCATTGATAGCTTTATCTATCAAACAGGCCATTATTCCTCATATTCGCTCTTGCAGAATAGTTAGGGATGCTTGGGATACACTTACCACATTGTACCAAGCTAGGAATGAGGCTCGTGTTGCTTACCTCCGAAAACAGTTGGAGAGTGAGCACATGAATGAAGGTGATTCTATGGACAATTTCGTAACAAAGATCAAAGATTTGAAGGAACAATTGATTTTTGCCGATGAGGTTATACCAGATAGCTCACTTGTGCAGACCGTTCTGAATGGTCTTCCTGATTCATATCAGAGTTTTGCTTCTACTCTTCGGTTGATGATGAAAGGCAATCCAAATGCCTTATCATTTGAGGAGTTAGTTTATGTTATGTTGCAGGAAGATCAATCCGGACAGAACAGGTCCATTATGTGTGTTGCAGATCAAGATTTCCTAGCTAGTTAGAAGGGCAAAGGAAAATGGAGCTCTTCTACTAGTAAGCAGAAATCTGCAAATGCTGCACATTCGAAGAACGAGGATAAAGATGAGAAGAAATCAGAAAAGCAGAAATTGTTTTGCAAGTACTGTAAAGGGAATGATCATATCATAAAGAACTGTCCAAAACTGGCTGCAAAAGAGGCAAAGAAAAAGGACGTCGGAATGGTTGTTGCAGAAGCCTCTACACCAAAAATAGAGTCTGCTAATCTTGTGCAGGAAGAAGAATGGGCGTTTACTACTGTTTGCAGTTTTGACCCATCTTCTCATGAGCAGTGCATATCTGCAGTGGACTCCGATATTTGGTACTTTGACAGTGGGGCGACCAAACATATTACCTCGCAGTGTAGTTTCTTCTCTTCACTCAAGCCTTTCCCTACAGGGAATACTGTCACATGTGAAAACAACTCCTCTTATCCTGTTATGGGAGTTGGTAAAATCATTCTGACCACTGATGATGGTAGTTCTTTCACCTTGTCAGATGCTTTATTTGTGCCAGGGATCAAGAAGAATCTGTTATCAGTTTTTGCATTAGCCAAGATTGGCTTGGTTGTAAAATTTGTTGATGACAGATGTACAGTTCATGATCTGTCAAATGGCGATGTTATTATTGCTTCTGGAATTTTACGTCGTGGGTTGTATAAGCTCATAGACTATGAAAGATCTATGAATGATTTGGCATGTGCAGTTCATGATTCTCAGGCTATGTCAGATGCAAAGCTTTGGCATGCACACTTTGGTCATCTGAATTTTGCTAGTTTGCTACGCCTGCAGAAATGTGATATGGTGTCTTCTTTGCCCAAGCTTGAGGCACCTGGAAAACATGTATGTGAAGGCTATATTTTGGGCAAAATGCAGCGTTTCTCCTTTCCAAAAGATGGTTCAATTTGGGCTACGCAGAAATTGCAGCTTGTACATAGTGATGTCTGTGGTCCTATGCAGACACCTTCTTTTGGAAACTATCTTTACTTCGTGACTTTCATTGATGACTTTTCCAGGCATGCATGGGTATATCCATTGAAGGCAAAGTCCGAAGTGTTTTTGTGCTTCAAACAGTTTTTGGTTTTGGTTGAAAGTCTGTCAGCATGTAAAATGGGCACCCTCCATTCTGATCGAGGGGGGGAATATATGTCTTCTAATTTTAATGCATTTCTGGCTGAACGTGGGATAAAACACCAGTGTACAGTGCCGTATACACCTCAACAGAATGGAGTTGCTGAACGGAAGAACAGGTCACTCATGGAGATGGCGAGGTGTATGGTCAAGAGTCAGGCTTTACCACATAATTTCTGGCTTGAGGTTGTCATGTGTGCAACATATGTACTTAACAGGTGTCCCACTAAAGCGCTGCAGTCCATCGCTCCATATGAGGCTTGGCATGACTGCAAGCCATCTGTTGCTCATTTGCATGTTTTTGGTTGTTTGGCATATGCATTAGTGCCTGAACAACATCGCAGAAAATTGGATGATAAGGCACTAAAATGTATTTTTGTTGGGTACAGTTCTGAAAGTAAAGGTTATCATCTGTATCATCCATAGACTAAACGCATTCTGGTTAGCCGTGTCGTTGTTTTTGTGGAAGGTGCTATTCAGCCATTGCTTTCATGTACCAAGGAGACATCTGTTAGCTCCAAAGACATGTATGATACTTTGATGCCTCTTTTTACAGGTGGACAGTCTAATGCTGGTCCTAATGAGGCAACTTCTCAGCCTTTGCAGGTTTCATATGATGATGTAAATCATTCCATTTCTAATGCAGATTTACATGATGCACTTGTTGATGAGAGAGCTGATATTGAGCAGGCAAAAACTATGCCAAAATGGCTGGTGCAGACTTTGCGTGATAGCAAATTAGATGCACCTTTGTCATATCGTACTCGTTCAGGCTCTCATAGTGCCTCCTTTGCATCAGATCGCTATGCTATGGCTGCGTCTAGTCTCTGTGATGAGAATGAGCCTGTTTCTTTTGATGAAGCACAAAATTCAGAAAATTGGATGGTTGCTATGCAATCTGAATATGATGCTATAATGAAGAATGGTACATGGTCTTTATGTGAATTGCCTCCTGGCAAGAAGGCCATTGGCACTAAGTGGGTATACAAGCTAAAGCGTAAACCTGATGGTACAGTTGACATGTATAAGGCTAAGCTTGTTGCAAAGGGTTTTGCGCAGGAAAGAGGCATTGATTTTGATGAGACCTTTGCACCTACATGCCGTATGACTACTGTTCAAAGCATTTGTGCACTTGCAGCCCATCATGGTTGGAATGTACATCATTTGGACATTAAAACAACATTTTTGAATGGTGACTTGCATGAAGAAGTGTATGTTTTTCAGCCCCGTGGCTTTGTGTAGAAAGGGCATGAAAAACAGGTGTGCAGGTTAAAGAAGGCATTATATGGTTTAAAGCAAGCACCACGTGCTTGGTATGAGAAGATACATGCCTATCTGGTTGCACATGGTTTTGAGAACAGTCCAACTGAAAGCACCTTATATGTTAAGCGTGCTAATGATGTGCTTCTGATCATTGTTGTCTATGTTGAGGACATGCTGCTCACTGGTCCTATTGAGAAGCATATTGCTGATTTCAAGGCTGATTTGCATGCCTCATTTGAGATGTCTAATTTGGGGCATTTGCATCACTATTTGGGCATTCAGTTTATGCAAGTTGATGGTGGAATGGCTTTGTGTATTGAGTCTTCATGATGCTCGAGATGCATTTGATGCTGTTCTCTATCAGTAGGTTGTTGGATGCTTGATTTACTTATGCATTACTCGGCCAGATATTCAGTTTGCTATCTCACAGATGAGCAGGTTTATGCATTGCCCAAGAGTCACGCATTGGAAGGCGGTTAAGCGCATCTTTCGCTACTTGAGTGGTACTCGGCTACTTGGGTTGTTTTATCCCAAGGGGGGATCACTACCGCCAGATTTGCATGCTTTTTCTGACTCAGATTCTGCTGGTTGCTATGACACTCGTGTATCCACCACTAGTTTTTGCTTGATGATTGGTAGCTCATGTATATCTTGGTTGAGCAAGAAGCAACCTACTGTGGCCACTTCCAGCTGTAAGGCTGAGTATAGGGCAGCTTTCACAGCGACTGTTGAGTGTGTGTGACTCAGATGCCTTATGGCTGATTTGGGTGTTGGCCAGTCTTGTGCCACCACCATCTTCACTGACAGTCAGAGCGCATTGGCAGTTGCGAGGAACCCTGTGTTTCATGCTCGCACTAAGCACATTGAGGTGCATTATCACTATGTCAGGGAGAGGTTCTCTACTGGGGAGATAAGCTTGGCATATGTGCCCACGCAGGAGAACATAGCAGATCTTTTCACGAAGGCTCTGCCTAGGGAGAAATTTGAAGCTTTCCGCAAAGCTTTGGGCTTACTTCCTTTTGTGGAGTGATTTCCACATAGCTTCGCACTTCCTTATACATGAGTGCCAGCTCCTTGTTCACCACATCACTCCCAGGGGGGATTTGTTGATATATTTAGGTAGTGATGTGTGTGAACACACTAGGACCGCCGGGGCACTTTTTTTCCCTCTTTAGGAGGTGTATATACGCCTATTGCCATAATGGGCTACTTATCTTTGTACATTCTCCAGTAATACATTCAGTATTGTGTGTTGTGATCCAAGCTTCTTCTTCTTCCTTGTGCTGTTCGCGTGCTTCCGCAGACGTCTAACTCCAACACTTAAATAATAGAAAGCCACCCAATAAGAGAAGGAACCCATTGAGGATTTGTTATCTCAAATGTGGAGAGTGTTGGAGGATCTCAAAGAAAACAAAGGGATAGAAAAGTTTATTTGGTGTATTATCTCTATAATAACAAAGATGTGGTACAAGTGAACAAATTTAGAGAGTAGTTTGATGATTCCACAAAAAAAAACATGAGGCTAAGGACTATTACCTCTTAAAAGGAGTCCTTATGTACTCTTGTAAGTCAATGGATAAGATCCTCTAGAGGGCTACCTGTGTTGGAACATCAAGCTTACACTATGCTTGAGGTGGATTTGATCTACATAAAAAACTATCGCTTGGATTATGGCAAAAGAATATCCGTTGGAGAGTTCTTCTACCTATGCTCATTTATTGTATTTTTTTGAGAGATTTTTGATGGTTCATTTATCCTTGTGAAAGCCTTGAGCTTTACACATGTAAAGTAGAAAACGAGAGCACAAATCCCACGAATTTATGGTGTTTGAGTTGTAATCAATCAAGCAATGAATCACATAAAAGTAGATCAAACTAGATCTTCACTTTTCCTAGATTGTAGGAAAGTGAATTGATTCCCTCCAACAATCATTCCCACCTTCATTTGAATTCAAAATCCACTTGTAGAAGTCCTGGATCACTTCTAGAGTCTATATAAAGACTTGAAATCACTTGTAAAATACATGGAAGCAGTATACATACACTTTTGACCATCATTGTCTTGCTCCTTCAATTTTCTGCATCATCTTCTTCACCAACAGTAATCTTGCAGAGGCTGTTGCTCTCTCTAAAGAGCTCCAAATTGAGTGAAAGATGGCTCCTTGGAAAGATATTAGTCTCTAAATTATGTACTTAAATGTTCATAGCATTTGGTTTAGTAAATTGGGAGAAATATTATTTTTTCTCTCTCGGAATCAATCTTTGCATATTCCTAAAAAATAGGAGGTACCACCGTTGAGTGTCTGATTCATTCCTATAGCATATTTTGCTTATTCCTTATACTTTTGTGTAGTACATACACTCAACCCTATGTGTATCACTCCCATAAAAGTGTTTTTTCTAATTGTAATCACGCTGGTCTCTATGGGCATATGAAGTTCATTGTCTCTTCCATAGATAATAAGTTTTTTGAGCTAGTCGATGCGCGAGCCTATGTGTTTTGTATCGAATCCTTCTCCTTGATGATCCAAAGTACATAGTGCATTTCTTTGCACTTATTACATGCCTATAAGGTCTATTTGAGTTTCCATAAGCTCAAGGGTTGGTCTTGTGCTGGTTGGCTGGACCAAACTTCGTCGCTTCCAAACACAATTTTCTACCTCCTAGAAGCTTCTCCAAGTTCTTTCAATGGTATCAGAGCTAGATCAAGATGGGTGACGACTTTCCATCAATGATCGAGAAGCTTGATCGACACAACTATGCGGCTTGGGAAATCAGAATGGAGGCCTATTTGCAAGGTAGAAATCTTTATGGAATTGTAGCAGGTGATGAAGCTATGCCTATTCCAAGATCCAAAGGAGGACCTACACAAGAGGAGACAGATAAGCTCACACTTTGGTGCACAAGGGATGCCCAAGCAAGGTCGTACATACTAAAATCTATCCCTGACTTTCTATTATCACATATTAGAGGATGCAAGACATCTCAAGAGACTTGGGATGCCCTCCAGACTTTCTTTTCTGCTAGTACCAAAGCAAGAAAGAATCATCTTTGGAACGAGTTCAACCAAATGAAGAAGACACCTAAACAAACCATCACAGATTTTGTTACCAAGGTCTAGGAGGTTGCGGATCAGTTAGCATCCATAGGAGAGCTGATTGAAGAAGAGGCTATCATGAGGCAAATTCTCAATGGCATTCGAAGTGATAAGCAATGGCAATCCTTCACGATAGCTTATGATCTCATCATGGATGTGCAAACTCGAGACTTCAACATCTTTCTTGGACAACTCTTCAATCAAGAGGCCAAAAATAGCATAAAGGAAGGTAACTCCTATCACGGTAATTCAACTAGTGCTCTATATGCAGATAAGAAGGATAAGAAGCAGAACTGCAACAAGAAGGAAGAAGATGAAGAAGAGACTTAACAAGCCAACTTTGCAAGCAAAAGCAAGTGGAAAGGCAAGAAGAAAGGACCAAAACAAGACAAAACCAAAGGTCAGAATGTTCAACCTTGTTCCATCTACGATAAGACCAACCACACTACTCGAAATTATTGGTTCAATGGAAAGACCTAGAAAGGAAGTGGAAGAGGTGGATATGGCAACAATAGAGGCAGAGGTGGACACAATTTCAAAAATAACAATAGAGGCTATAATAGAAGGGACTACAACAATTATTCAGAAGATCAACCACATGAAGACTCATTGCTTCTCATGAATCTAAGCCACAAAGAAGGTAAAGAAGATGATCATTTGTTCTACATAGATTCAAGATGTTCGAATCATGTTGCAGGCAACATTGCTCTTCTAGTTGATTTGGAAAGTCCAAAGCATAGACATGAAGTGCAAACAGGGGATGACACAAAGCACAATGTGGAGAACATTGGTAATGTCAAAGCTTCCAATGGCAGGACAAACATTCTGAGTAAGGTTCTCTATGTATCCACTATCACTAAAAACCTAATAAGTGTAGACCAAATAGTTGAAAAAGGCTTGCAAGTTAGGTTCACCCAACATGGAGCTTTTGTGGAAGATGCATGTCAAGGCTTCAAGAAGACAGCCAGAGGTGAGAAGCATGGTAGGATATTTACTTTTGAAGTAAGAGAAACCAGGAACATAGCTCTATTCACTTTTGGGTCTCAAACCCTAAGTGAGCTTGAACTGTGGCATAAGAGACTTGCTCATGTGAATGAAAGAACCTTGAATGATATATGAAGAGATCAAAGTGTTCTAGAACTGCCGAACATATCAAAGCAACACATGATCAATAGGTGTGATGCATGTCAGATTGGGAAGTCACAAAGACAAACATTCAACCACAAAGGCTACATCCACAACAACTTATTGGACTTCGTACATAGAGATGTATGGGGACCAAGTCAAGAATATTCATTGGCAGGATCAAGGTATTACGTCTCATTTATTGACAATCATAGTAGATGGATTGTTCTATACTTTATCAAGAGTAAGAATGAAGTGTTTGATTGCTTCAAAAAGTATCTAGCACATGTGGAGAATCATACAGGTAGATCACTCAAGAAGCTCATAGGAGAAATAAGACATTGGTTGGATGAGCTAGAGCAATGCTTGAAGAGAAGAAGTTACCACATTATCGATGGGCAGAGGCTATTTCAACTGCTATGTACCTTGTCAATAAACTACCATCCAAATCACTTCAAGGTATGACTCCTTATGAAGCATGGCATGGAAGAAAACCTAGTCTTCGACATTGCAAGGTTTTTGGTTGTTTAGATTATGTTCATGTACCATCACAAATAAGAGATAAACTAAATGAAAGGGCAACAAAGGTAGTGTTTATTGGATACGATTCAACTTAGATGGGTTACAGGTTCTATACCTTCAACCAAACAGTTCACTACAAGTAGATATGTTGTGTTTGAAGAACACAGGTCTTGGTATGATGAAGATAAACAAAAGGTAACTCTACCATATGATCTTGATTCTGATTCTCACCAATTAGGAAGCAAGCATGATACACATGTCCAGGATCCAAGAAGTGATATAGATGATGACCAAGATGAAAGGGAAAAGGACAAGAGGCTATGGAACAAAGGCTTCAAAAAATGGAAACATCTCTGGAAGCAAGACACCAACTAGTGCATCAACTTTGAGGATATTGATCCTAGCATCAACATTTCCTATGAAGAATGGAACACTTTGCAAAGCAGACACCTCGCCTGGGACCGCTCTAAAGTTTTCCTTCTCATGGGGCATGACACGCCGAGCTCACTTCGTCTCAGATGGCACAATGGTAATTGCCTATCAAAAATCCGAAACATCAAAGAAACCATTGATTATTGTGTTAAACTCAACAAGAAGTGGTGCCTGTCGTGGATGTGGCTTCGATGGGACATGAAGTTCATGGCTATCTGGCACCCCCTCATAGAAATCAAAATTTCTTTCCTCTTATGGAAAATTCTTCATCCTGGAATCTGGACCAACCTTAAGGCTAACAAAATTTGTGGGATACCTCCCCGGTGCAAACGCTGCTATGGGTCCATCGAAGATGTTTCTCACATCTTCTTTACTTGTCCCAACTCCAACAGGCTCTAGCAGATTGTCAAAAAGAAAATTAAACTTTAGAAACATATCAGTTGGAAGCAAGCTCTACTGGGAGAAGTGATTGGCTGCTTCGCAACTCTCTGGAATGCCATCAGAGGGGAGCTCCTTTGGAAGATCTGGCGAGAAAGATGTGCTTTTAACTTTGATGACTCCCCCAAAGAGTGCTCGATTAAGAAATCATTGTTCCTCCTTGGCAAAAGGATCGCTAATTGTAAGAAATCCCCCCCCCCCTTTAGGCATAATCAAGTGCTTCTTTTGATCAACAACAAGCTTAAACCCAAGTGGGCCTCGCATGAGGGTGATGAGAGGGTGATTAACCTTCTTTGTTTGTAATGCCATCTAAACGCTGTAAAAGATACCCCTGCTCTGTGGGATTCGGGGGATCCCATGGGCACTATTCTTTTAACTAATTCAAGTTCGGGAGATAAGGCTAAGGCCGAACTTCCTTTATTAAAAAAAAAGGTATATTCTATCAATACTCTTTAGATTTCGATATGAAAATATTTTCAGATGTAGATTGGGCAAGAGTTAAGGATGATAGAAAAAGTACTTCTGGTTACTTAGCATTTGCAGGTTCAAAGCTAGTGTCATGGAGTTCCAAGAAGCAACTTGCAGTTGCTTTATCCTCAACTGAAGATTTTTTGCATCATCTTCTACGCCAATAGTAAACTTGCAGAGGCCGCTGCTCTCTCTAAAGAGCTCCAAATCATGTGAAGCATGGCTCCTTGGAAAGTTATTTGTGCCTAGTTTATGCCTATAAATTTAAAAATCATTTAGTTCAGTAGATTGGGAGAAATCTCTATTTTTTTGTCTCGGGGTCAATCTCTGCATATTCCTGAAAAATAGGAGGTACCACCATTGAGTGTCTGATTCATTCCTATAGCATATTTTTTTTTATTCCTTATACTTTTGTGCATTATATACACTCAACCCTATGTTTATCACTCCCATAAAAGGATTTTTTCTAATGTAATCACGTTGCTCGCTATGGGCATTTGAAGTTCATTGTCTCTTCCATAGATAGTAAGTTTTTTGAGCTAGTCGATGCACGAACCTATCTATTTTGTATCGACTCCTCCTTGATGATCCAAAGTATGTAGTGCATTTCTTTGCACTTATTGCATTTCTATAAGGTCTATTTGAGTCAAGGTCTGGTCTTGTGCTGATTGGTTGGACCAAACTTCGTCGCTTTGAAACACACTTTTCTACCTCCTACTAGCTTCTCCAAGTTCTTTCAACCTGAACCCTCTCTTCTCGAACAACTTTCTCCCACAAATTCTTTTTAAAAATATCCATCATGAAGCAATAAAGTTTCCAATTTGAATCCAACATGACCTAGGGGGCTCAAGGTGAATAATTTTCTACTAGTGTGGGGAGTATGGGCACATTGAGATGAAGTCTCCAATTCTTGAAGGATCACCAACTTTTTGGAATTGTCTTGATATAAGGGATCACTATGCAAGGGATTTCTTGAAGAATTATGGTGCACGAATTAACATGATTATTGTACACATGAATTGAAGAGATAGAAAAACGTTTTTAATTTCAACAAGGTTCAAACACAAGGAGCAACGTAAGTTGGAACAAGAGGCGATCCTTGAGAAAGAAAAGTTGGAGGGTAAGAAATAACATTGATGAAGCATTTGGTAGTACTCTAATAGATCTTAGCAATGACAAGAAGTATCCTAAATCTACAAAAATTGATATGGATCACATGCTAAAGAACACATACCAAAAGGTTAATCTCTATAATTTGATCAAGATGGATCCAAAGGAAGAAGTGAAACTTTAGAACTTATAAAAGTATAATTTGAGCAGACAAATCCTAGTGTGGAAGGCTTTGTAATCAATTTTGCTCAAGCACTTGTAATAGATTATAGAATTTCTTGATTAATCGTCTCCATTCTTGGCATGAAGCTCATTGGAGTGATGCTTGAGGAAGTCTTTAAGATTGATTTTATGCCTAATTAAATAATAAGGAATTTAAAAATGTGAATCATGAAAAGTGCACCATTCTTTGTAAATATTGTAGATGCAATGGAGTGTGGAAACCATAGGCATTGTGGAAAAGCTAACCATGTCAATTCAAGACTATGTATTTTATGCTAAAGTTGTGTTCATTTATTTCCCTTCCAAAAGAAAGGATTTTCCTCTATTATTGGGAAGGCATTGACTAAGGAAAGCCAAAGCCCTACAAGATTGAGACAAGGATAGAATGTGGGTTATGTTAGAGACCCAAGGACATTCATAACATGATCTAGGAAGCAGATGCACCCACGTTCATCTGGATTCAAACTATATCATAAATAAACCAAAAGAAGAGCCCATGTGAGAGCTCAATTATTAAGAAGAGGAAGTTTTGATTAGGTGGATGATCAAAGGACTAAAATTGTGTGTAGTGGAAATCATAGAGTTATCATATGAAGAGGAGGAATTGAAATTATAAAAAAAGATTAAATCACAAGTTGAAGGATTCTTTGAAACATGAGTGAAGGAGTAGATGCAAAAGGTGAAGGTATTGAAAGTGAAGATACATAAACATAATCCTAGGAGGTTGAATCATTCTTGGTGGATCAATAGAAGAAGGAGAATATCGAAGAAATCAAACTAGGAAGTGATGGAGTTAGCTTTAGAAGTTACCTGACTTATTTCATCAAGTATCATCCTTTCTTAATAAGCATCAAAAGGTGTTCACTGTTGATATATTTAGGTAGTGATGTGTGTGAACACACTAGGACCGCCGGGGCACTTTTTTCCCTCTTTAGGAGGTTTTTTTCCCCCGGCTTATATATATGCCTATTTCCCTAATGGGCTACTTATCTTTGTACATTCTCTAGTAATACATTCAGTATTGTGTGTTGTGCTCCAAGCTTCTTCTTCTTCCTTGTGCTGTTCGCATGCCTCCGCATATGTCTAACTCCAACAATTGGTATCAGAGCAGGTCATTGCTTCATCTAGGGTGCCATCGACACTCCTCCAATTGGAGTCTCAGAATTGCACGAATTTTGGTGAGCATACTCAGCGTGTTTTCAAGATCAAAATGGCTTCTCTCTGTGGTGCCAAAATCGCTATCTGAGCTCGTTTTGGCCTCCGAATGCACTATCACAGTGCTTGTGCAGGCTATTTCATCTTTTTGTGCCAAAGGTATATACCAGTTTTTGTTCGCCAGTATAAGCATCTCGAAGTCTGCTACAGGTCTAACAGAATTCGTTTGGGCAATTCTGTTCAACTTTATGAGTTCAGTCAATTTTCTGCATCAAGGTATTTTAGTCACCGACCATGGCTGAAAGTAGTGATGTATTCCGTATCTTGGATGGTACCAACTACCCGTTATGGGCTTATATGATGCGACATGTGTTGGTTACAAAAGGACTGTGGACCATTGTGCAGGGTGTCGAAAAATGTCCTATCACACCTGCAACTGTTACAACTGCAGGTACTGAAGCTGATGCAGAAGGTGTCGAAGGACTGGTACCAACTACCCGTTATGGGCTTATCTGATGCGACATGTGTTTGTTGCAAAAGGACTGTGGACCATTGTGCAGGGTGTCGAAAAACGTCCTATCACACCTGCAACTGTTACAACTGCAGGTACAGAAGCTGATGCAGAAGGTGTCGAAGATCATGATATTCTGCATATTCTTGTTCGTGCTAGAGTTTTTACTGCACCTAGTGTAGAGCAGATTCACTGGGATGGCAGAGATGCCCAAGGACATGCATTGATAGCTTTATCTGTCAAACGTGCCATTATTCCTCACATTCGCTCTTGCAGAACAGCTAAGGATGCTTGGGATACACTTACCACATTGTACCAAGCTAGGAATGAGGCTCGTGTTGCTTACCTCCGAAAACAGTTGGAGAGTGAGCACATGAATGAAGGTGATTCTATGGACAGTTTCCTAACGAAGATCAGAGACTTGAAGGAATAGTTGATTTCTGCTGATGAGGTTATACCAGATAGCTCACTTGTGCAGACCGCTCTGAATGGTCTTCCTGATTCATATCAGAGTTTTGCTTCTACTCTTCAGTTGATGATGAAAGGCAATTCAAATGCCTTATCATTTGAGGAGTTAGTCTCTATTCTTTTGTAGGAAGATCAGTCTAAAAAGAACAAGTCCATCATGTGAGTTGCAGATCAAGCTTTCCTGGCTAGTCAGAAGGGCAAAGGAAAATGGAGCTCTTCAACTAGTAAGCAGAAATCTACTAATTCTGCATATTCGAAGAAGGAAGATAAAGATGAGAAGAAATCAGAAAAGTAGAAATTGTTTTGTAAGTACTATAAAGGGAATGATCATATGTTAGAAGAAGCATTTTCTGAAGGGAAATATTTGTAAAATGTCAAAAAATTGTAGAAATATTTGTGCAAATGATGTAAAAATGAGGAAGAGTCTTCCTCATGTAAATTAGAATCATATGTATTTTTTCTAAGAATTTTTGGAAGCTCTTTGATAGCATATTTTTAGATTAGAAGGGAAAAGGACCAAAATTCAAGTGTGAAAAGGGACACTTGAAAATGTATAAAAGATAATTTCCTCTATTTGGAGATGGTTGGTTGTATTATTTTTGCTATCCAAGTAATGTGAAGAGCTCTCCTGTAGAAAAACGTGTTTCTCTCTTTCAAGTACTTTCTTTTGATTTGTTGAGTCTATTCTATGTGTAATCCATGGAACTTGTGAGCTTCAGTTGTGTATTTCTGATCAATGTGTATGAAGAGAGGTGATTCTTAGTGTATTGAGTGAGAAAGTGTAGAAGAACAAAGCTGAAAATGGAAATCTTCAGTTTTCATAGAATCGCGATTGTCTCATCTGTGTGATACAGGTATCATTTTTGAGATTTGACTTCATAATTGTGTTCTGCTGAGAAAATGGCACACTTTAGGCACCAAGATCATTGAGAATGATATAGTATAGCTCAAGATAATCAAAACCCTAGATATTCCTCTTCATCTTCATAATTTCTCAGAAAAACAGTCATTTAACTCTTGTTCTTGGATTCCATGGACTAGAAGGGGCTGTGGTCTTTGCATACTTCCTAGATTGACAATTTAAAGATGTGTAGTTGATCCTCGCTAAAATGATTGGAGAGGACAACTCCAAAGGGTAACAACAAACATTTTTTGGCGCCGTTGCCAGGGATCAAAGCAAAAGCTTCATTGAAGTTTGGACCTTGCTGGATCTTCCATTGTTGATGGTATTGAACACATTGAAAATGTACTACTCTTTAATCAAGAAAGGAAACATGAAAAGGTAGGTTTCTTTGCTTGTCTTTTGGGAAAAGAAAGCAAGAGTTAACCTTTTGAGATAAAGAAGTTGTGAAATTCTTGCAAATTGATAGTTGCTCATATCATTTTTTAAGAGTAAAGTGCAGGTGTGTGAAAAAATTGAATCAAGATTGTTGAAGGAAAGGTAAAATGTGACTATTTTTGCATTTGTAGAGTGCTTTTTGACCAAGTACCAAGCAAATTTGTTAATCTTGGAAAAGATGACATGATTGCATTGAGGAAAATCAAGTAAAGTAGCTATATGCAAATAGATAAGATCCATTTGTTTAGCCAAGGCAAAGCAATAATCTTGAGAGAAGATTTATTTGCATCTTGAAAAGAAAAATTGTTTGAGTTTATCTTTGCATGAATTAATACTTGTACTTCTTAGCACAAATTTTCTTGGAAAGCTCTACTTCTAAATTGATTAGAGTGTAAGCATAAAAGAGTATAACCAATCATGAAACAAAAGATCAATGGATCTTGAAACAAGGAAACCCTAAGTGAAGTGTTTACCTTGATTTAGGGCAAAATTCTAAAAAAAAATCATAAAATTCATTAAAAATTCAAACAAATTTCTTTTTTCTTAGGGAGTTGGATAGGAGGATTGTTGCTTGAAAGTGGAAAAGAAAAAATGGAAAAAAAAATTCTGAAAATTGGAAGAAAAAAAAAAATATATATCTAGAGTGGAACTTGCTGTTTAAATTTTTCAAAAAAAAAAAACTTTTTAAATGAGTTTGATGGTGTATAATTGCAGGTGACAAGTGATCTGGAGTTGGTGAAGAACATTGAAGGGGATTAGGTGGAAAGAAAAGTCAAAAAGTGTAAAAGCTGGAAGTTCAAAAAAAACACGATTCTCTTCACAAGATCGCGATTTTCTATAAGAAAAAGAATTTGATTTATTAAATATCAATAAGAATTGAGCATCAAGTGATTAAATTGAGAATTGGGTACAGAATTGCAATTTTCATCAACAGGATAAAGGGAGTAAATTTTGTTGAAAAGATAAGAATTATGAATTAAAACCACAAAATTGCTAAGGGATAAGGATCATACAGTGAAAAGTGAAATTTTTGAGAAATTCACACAAAATTGCGATTGTCTGAAGACTATAAAAACATGAAATCTCAGAAAAATGCTCATTTGAGTGAGAGAGAGAGAGTGAGAGAACCTGACAGAATTGCGACTTCTTGCAACTACAAGTTCTTGGATATTTCTTGATCAAGCAAGCAAGGTAATGGTCTTCCAATAAAGCTTTGCATGCTTTCAAGTTTTCACATGATGATAAGAGCACAAAAACACAGAAAATTGTAAAAAACACGGAATCGTGATTTTTAGATTTTTGAATTTTCTTGAGAAAAAATAATATTTTTGCTAAAAATCTTTTATTGCATGTTAAAATTTTGATGAGACGATTCTATTTGAGAAACAAAAACTTAAAATCAAGAACCAGAAAAATTTTAAAAATCTGCTCAGAATCCCGATTCTATAATCAAACACAAAATCTCGATTCTCTGAATTAAACACAAAATTGCGAGTCCCAGAACGCGATTTTCATAAGAAAATCGTGTTTTCAACAATTGTGAGGAATCACGATTGTCTGGGAACAAAATCATGGAAATCATGATTCCCTTCACAGAATCGTGAAAATCACGATTGTCTTCACAGAATCGTGAAAATCACGATTACCTTCACACAATCATGAAAATCATGATCCTATTCACAGAATCATGAAAATTACGATTCCCTTCACAAAATCGTGAAAATCACGATCCTATTCAAGAATCGTGAAAATCACGATTGTCTTCACAGAATCATGAAAATCACGATCCTATTCACAGAATCGTGAAAATCACGATTGTCTTCACAGAATCGTGAAAATCACGATTGCCTTCACAAAATCGTGAAAATCACGATTCTATTCACAGAATCATGAAAATTATGATTCCCTTCATAGAATCCTGAAAATCATCGATCCTATTCACAGAATCGTGAAAATCACGATTGTCTTCACAGAATCGTGAAAAACACGATTATATTCACAGGATCGTGGAAATCACGATTGTTTTCACAGAGTCGTGAAAAACACGATTCTATCCACAGAATTGTGAAAAACATGATTTCATTCACAGAATCGTGGAAATTTTAGAATATCCAAAGAATAGTGAAAAAGACAATTCTTTTTCACAGAATCGTGAGAAAATCTTCTCAAAATCGTAGAAAAGATTATTCTATTCATAAGATCGTGGAAAACATGATTCTCTTTACAGGATCGTGATTTAGTTGGATGATTCTAAGATCTGGTAATAAATTGTTCACACTTGATAAGCAAGAGTTAAAAAGGAAGGAGAGAGAGCCAGTAATAGCAAATTTACAAGAAAAAGATTTAGGGCAGGAAAATAACATGGAAAACCTAAATGAAACCAATGAACCTTATGAAACTAGTGATTATAGAAATATTCTCAAATATATGTATACAAATAGGTTTGGAGACTATGTGTATCAGGATGGGATGCATAAGTTTCTCATTAGGTTGAGAAACTTAGAAGTTCCCTTGAATATAACACCAGTGGCACAATTTAAGGATGGGAGATATGAGGATAGACAGGGATGTGTATACATCTTCTCTCAGGATTCAGAAAGCTCTAATGATTTAGGGCAATGCACAGATAAGAGACCTTGGGAACAAAATCTAGGGCAACCAGACTTGCCAAGACAAACTGAAACTCACATTAATATTGAACAACAACAAGGTAGGAGAATACATACTTCCCCAAATCCTTTTGAAAGAGAAGCAGAAGGAATTAATGATTTTCCATTCAGAAGGAGACATCAGTGACAAAATCATGGAAGAATGCTTAGGCCCTATCAAGTAGCTAAATGCATGAAGAATCAATATGAAGGATATTCTGATCCTCATGCTCATGCTGCAGAATTTAGACAATTAATTAGGGCAGAAGAAGTAGAGGATTACAAAGTACAATTTGAAGCATTTGGTCTAACCCTAACTGGACCTGCACTATCTTGGTTCATTCCCTTGAGAAAGGAAATGTATCTGGATATCGAATCTTTCCTTGAAGCCTTCAAAGGAGAATTCTCAAAAACTAGAATAAAACACAGTACAACTACCTTGATACATAGCTTTAAACAGCAAAAACATGAAAATGTCAGAGAGGCAGCTAGGAGATTCAAGCAATACATTGATAGATGTCCAAGAGAGGAGGTACCATCCATGGCAAGACAAGTATCTCTATTCATAGAAGGACTGAGAAGTGCACAATTAAGAACCTTGGTGTATTATAGGAGATGTCTTGACCTAGGAGCATGTGTGAAAGAGCCAATAGATTTGGAGGATAACAGAGGACAAGATCTACTAGCATTTGATCAACCTAGAACAAATGAAGATAAAATCCCACCAGCAGAAGAATTAGCACAAGCCATCGCTAAAGCCCTAGAAGTTAGTACCAAAACAAATTTAATAAACACCAGAATAGCAACAAATAAGAAATGCTATAACTATGAAGAAAATCATTTAGTTCAACAATGTCCTTATCAAAAACCACAACATTTGCAAGATAGAAAAACACTCAAATATTGTACCTTAGAAAGAAAATGGACAAATCATACCAAAGAAGAATGCTTCTACAATAAACAACCCATAAAAGAAAGAGAATATGTGAACCAACACAACTTACAAAGAGAATCTGGATTTGTTGAGCAACCAAGACATGTACTTGGACAACAACCACCTTTACCAACAAATGTAGTACCAGTGAAATACACACCAATAGAAGAAGAAAGCTCAAGACTTAGATCATCTTACAGAGAGGATTATCATTGGAATGAAGGATATCAGGAAGAGTGGAAAGGATATGAACAAAGAGAGCCAGAACTGCAAACCCTAGATTTGGGAAATGGGAGAATTGAAATGGACACAGCTACATTCATGTATATAACTAATAATTACATGTCCAATCAGAAACCCCAATTCAAAGGGAGTCAAAAGATAACTTGTTATAGATGTGAGGGAAAACATTTCATTAGAGACTGCCCACAACCTCCTACACTAAGAATAGAAGGAGCCTATTGCAATGATTGTGGCAGGGAACACTTAATAAAGGATTGTCCAAGAAACCCTCAAAAACAACAGAACACATCTAGCAACATACCATTAAAAACAGTTAACATAATGGAGCAAGAAGAATTGAGTGACCATGACCAGGTAACTATAAATACTATAACAAGAGCACAAGCTAAACATCAAGAAACAACAAAGGATACACAGGAACATAAGAAAATTCCATTTCCAAAAGAAAAGAAAAACAGACAAAAAGGGAGATGGGAAAGAAAAATGAGAATGGATAAAATTTTGGAAGAAGAAACTATGGAACAGTCAAACAATAGCCAACCACAAAACACACAGACTCAGGAAGAGACAAGAAATTCACAAAGTCTAGAGACTCTGATAAGAGCATACAAAGGAAAAATTCAAGATGGACCAAATCCAACAGATCATGGGATGGCATATCCTATGCCAGGTTTAGAGGATGAAAGGATGCAGAGATGTAAACAAATCATACAAGAAGCACAACTCAGAATGGGGGAACCAGACAATTATCAAACAATAGTTGAAGGAGCAAGTGCAACAGAAACCAAAAAACATCTTGATCAGGAAGAAAATTCACAAATTACCTTCCAAATCAATATACACAAACACTGTACAATTTTGTACCACACCACAATGGAGGAGATAGTAAGACGAAATCAAACCAGATCAAAAGACTTTCATTAATGAATCTCCCACACAAAAACCAGTTCAAAAATACTTTTGACCTTTCAAGCTTATTAAAGATTTACAAAAATAAAAGAACTTTAGCAAACTCAGTAGAATAGATCCGACAATCAAAGCATCGAATTGGAGAGGAAAAGCAAGCAATACTAAGTATCCTTATGCATTCAAGCACCTCATGCATTGAAGCACCGAATAAGAACAAGTTTGTTCACGAATTCTACTTCATTTCCAAAAAAAAACTACCAAATCTCCATGAACAAGATTAGGAACAATGAAGGCTAGGAGGTGAATACACTGCTATCAGAGAACCTTATGAAATGAGAGATTGAATGAAACAGCATCGGACCTTCTTACCTTCTTAGCTCATCTTCAAATAAATTTCAAAAGGAAAATCTTTTTCTATTCTCCTTAAACTGGTTTGATGCACAAAAAAAGTCCAGATTTTCTTAATCTGACATATTCATTTTGCATTGCCTCAGCAAATAGATTGTGTTATTCTCTATGAAAATGCAATGTCCTCGATCACTTGTAGAACTACTCGTACGTGAAAAACTACTGATGAGGTGATGCTCCCTGATGAGCCTAAAATGCTTATGGATTCCCAAGAAAATGACCAATCCATAGAAAATGAAAATTATACTGCTGAAATTTAGATCTTAAAGAACGTCTTGGTTATCGACCATGTAGAAGAGTGCAGACACGAAGAGATGTCCTTGCGAAACACGCAAAAATGCACAAACACGAAGAGATAGCCTTGCGAAAGGAAATAAGAAATTCCTGTTTGATGAATAGAATATATTAGTTTGAAAGTAAATGCTTTTCTTAAACAACAATAAATAGCAGGATGGATGGAAATTGAGAAGGAAAAAAAATGATGCTGGTCCCAGTTCGTTGGCTTAGTGGTTGGGCCTCTCGCCTCTTGAGGCGGGGGCGAGGGTTCAATCCCTGGCAGCAACATGTAAGGGACATGTAATTTGGAAAGATATTGCATTGTGGCTGAGTGCCACTGTTTGTCTATCTTTGCGATAGTGTTGACCGCCATTTAAACCAGTCTTGTAAACCCCTGTTCTTGTGGGATAAGGGGGGTCCCATGGGTACTATGCCCTTCCTTGTACAGTTGCAATTTCAAAGTTAAAGTCTGGGGGAGTAGGCTTCGGCCGAACCTCCATTTAAAAAAAAAAAAAAAAAATGATGTGTGTCCTCAAGAAGGAAAAAAATTCTGCTACAAGAGACGTCTACGACCTCTTGAGCTCTCAACTTCACCTTACGCTCCGTTCTTGAACGAGAAAGATCATAAAGGGAATCTTGCAAACGCTCCGGAACATAGTGTTTTCGTATCAGCCCCTATGCTCCATTCAGTGTTGATTTTTGACAGTCGTATTGCCCGTTTTAGCCATTTTAGACCGTAAAACAAAGTCACAAATTTTTTTAGACCTTCAAAAATTACATTAAAAACCTGAAATACAGGTATTACCTGTAGATAACCTTCAAAATTGAAGGGCATGGTACACAGCCAAAGTACAACATTGGCTCCATTCTTGAATGAGAAAGATCGTAAAGCGAATCCTATAGCTTCAGAAACTCAGAAATGTCCCCTTTGAGTCGTATGGAATCCTTGAACACTCCAGAACAGTGTGTTTTCCTATCATGATGTTGCAACCTAATGCCCCTTACTCTCCATTCTTGAATGAGAGAGATCATAACGGGAATTGTGTAGCTTCAAAAATTCAGGAATGTCTCGTTTGAGTCCTATGGAATCCTTGAACGCTCCGGAACACAATGTTTTCCTATCATGATGTTGTAACCTAACACCCATTATGCTCCATTCTTGAATGGGAGAGATCATAAAGGGAATCATGTAGCTTCAAAAACTCAAAAATGTCCCCATTTGAGTCATATGGAATCCTTGAATGCTCCGGAACAGAGTATTTTCCTATCAGCCCTTATGCTCCATTCTTGAATGAGAAAGATCATAAAGGGAATCTGTTATATTCCAGAGATGTACATGCTTGGAGGAATGAGAAGTTCCTTGCTAGGGGGATAGCCAAGGCCAAAAGCTAGAGAGTTCATACGAGGTACATACTCATGATGGCCAGATGAGTAGAGGGACCTTAGAGAGAACTCTAGATGGTGACGAGGCAAGGGCTATAAATAGGCTGAGAGGTGAGCCCCATGCATGTCATTCTCCACTTCTCATATTTGGTATCAGAGCATAGAGGGAGGTTTTGGGAAATCTCGTAACAATCTTTTCTGAGGCATTTTTCTTCCCTCCCTTGGCTCGATGGGCATGGATATGGTTAGAAATGAGTGTCCTAAGGGGGTATGCAGACATTGATAGCAATTTTCCATGCATCAATGGCTTCATACGCGTGAGCTCTCGTGTGAGGTAAGTATGTTTTCGCCAAACTTTCAAAGCCTGTTTTCTCTTTGTTTCTTGTTGTTTTTGTAGATCTGTCCAATTTTCCATGTAGAACATTCCATTCCGTACATTTTGATATGCGACAATTGGATAATCAAAAGTCACCTCTAGAGAGTATTTAATTCTCTGCATACTTCTTCAAAGAGGTATGCTGCCCACTCACCTAGCTTCATTGTTTTGGCCATAACGCATCTAATTTGCTATCACGCAAAGTTTGCACCAGCCATATTTTTTGTCTCCTCAATACCAGGTCTCTCATCAACAAGTGCATCATGTAAATTTGCATCAAAAATGGGATTATCTGCATCATCACATGAAACCTACAAAGGCTGAGAGGTTGCCTCATTAGGACCAACACTAGACTGTCCACCTGTAACAAGAGGTAGCAAAGTCTCATACATGTCTTTAGAGCTAACAAATGTCTCCTTAGTACATGAAAGCAATGGTTGAATAGCATCTTCCACAAAAACAACATCATGGCTAACCAGAATGTGTTTAGTCTGTGATGATACAGACGATAGCCTTTACTTTCAGAACTGTACCTAACAAAAATACATTTTATTGCTTTATCATCCAATTTTTTGTGATGTTGTTCAAGCACTAATGCATATGCCAAACAACCAAAAACATGCAGATGAGCAACAGATGGCTTGCAATCATGCCAAGCCTCATATGGAGTGATAGACTGCAGTGCTTTAGTGGGACACCTATTAAGTATATATGTTGCACACATGACAGCCTCAAGCCAGAAACTATGTGGTAAAGCTTGAATCTTGACCATACACCTCGCCATCTCCATGAGTGACTTGTTCTTTCGTTCAGCAACTCCATTCTGTTGAGGTGTATATGGAATTGTACACTGGTGTTTTATCCCACATTCAGCCAAAAATGCATTAAAATCAGAAGACATATATTTCGCACCCTCGATCAGAACGGATGGTTCCCATTTTACATGCTGACAGATTTTCAACCAAAAGTAAAAACTGTTTGAAGCACATGAACACTTCGGACTTTGCCTTCAATGGATATACCCATGCATGCCTGGAAAAGTCATCGATGAAAGTCACAAAGTAAAGATAATTTCCAAAAGAAGGTGTCTACATAGGACCACAGACGTCACTATGTACAAGCTGCAATTTATGAGTAGCCCAAACTGAACCATCTTTTGGAAAGGAGGAATGCTGCATTTTGCCCAAAATACAACCTTCACAAACATGTTTTCCAGGTGCCTCAAGTTTGGGCAAAGAGGACACCATTTCAGATTTCTGCAGGCATAGCAAACTAGCAAAATTCAGATGACCAAAGGGTGCATGCCAAAGCTTTGCATCTGACATAGCCTGAGGATCATGTACTCCACATGCCAAATCATTTACAGATCTTTCATAGTCTATGAGCTTATACAGCCCGTGACATAAAATGCCAGAAGCAATAATAACATCGCCATTTGATAGATCATGGACTGTACATCTGTCATCAACAAATTTCACAACCAAGCCAATCCTGGCTAATGCAAAAACTGATAATAGATTCTTCTTGATCCCTGGCACAAGTAAAGCATATGACAAAGTGAAAGAACTATCATCAGCAGTAGTCAGAATGATCTTACCAACTCCCATGACAGGATAAGAGGAGTTGTTGGCGCATGTGATAGTATTCCCTATAGGGGAAGGCTCGAGTGAAGAGAAGAAACTGCACTGTGAGGTAATATGTTTGGTCGACCCACTGTCAAAGTATGAAACATCCGAGTCTACTACAGACATGCACTGCTCATGAGAAGATGGGTCAAAACTGCAAATAGTAGTAAACACCCATTCTTCTTCCTGCACAAGATTAGCAGGCTTTGTTTTTGGTGTAGAGGCCTCTGCAACAACCATTCTAGCCTCTTTCTTCTTTGCCTCTTTAGCAGCCAGTTTTGGACAGTTTTTAATAATATGATCATTTCCTTTATAGTACTTGCAAAACAATTTTTGGTTTTTTTATTTCTTCTCATCTTTGTCTTCCTTCTTCAAATGTGCAGAATTAGCAAATTTCTGCTTAGTAGTTGAAGAGCTCCATTTTCCTTTGCCCTTCTGACTAGCCAGGAAAGCTTGATCTACAACACGCATAATGGACCTGTTCTGCCTCGACTGATCTTCCTACAATAGAACAGAAACTAACTTCTCAAATGACAAGGCATTTGGATTGCCTTTCATCATCAACCGAAGAGTAGAAGCAAAACTCTGATATGAATTAGGAAGACCATTTAGAATGGTCTACACAAGTGAGCTATCTGATATAACTTCATCAACAGAAATCAATTGCTCCTTCAAGTCTTTGATCTTTGTTAGAAAATTGTCCATAGAATCACCTTCATTCATGTGCTTACTCTCCAACTGTTTTTGGAGGTAAGTAACACGAGCCTCATTCCTAGCTTGGTACAATGTGATCATAAGTGTATCCCAAGCATCCTTAGCTATTCTGCAAGAGCGAATGTGAGGAATAATGGCATGTTTGACAAACAAAGCTATCAATGCATGTGCCTGGGCATCTCTGCCATCCCAATGAATTTGTTGTACAGTAGGTGCAGCAGAAACCATAACACGAACAAGAATATGCAGAATATCATCATCTTTGACACCTTTTGCATCAACTTCAGTACCTGCAATTGTAACAGTTGCAGGTGTGCTAGGATGTTTTTCAACACCCTGCACAATGTTCCACAATACTTTTGCAACCAATACATGTCCCATCATATAAGCCCATAACAGGTAGTTGGTACCATCCAACTTATCCTCAACAGCCAACATATGGAATACATCACTGCTTTTAGCCATGATCGGTGACTAAAATACCTTGATGCAAAAATTTGATTGTATCTCAAAAAGTTGAACAGAACAGCCTAGACAATTTTTGCTAAATCTGTAGTAGACTTCGAGATGCTTATACTGGCGAACCGAAACTGGTATATGTCAGGGGAGCACTAGATTGTGCTCTCTGACTTCACTAGACAAGATTTCAGAAATAATCTTATGATTACAAGAACACCCACATAGGGAAAATAATACAAGAAGATGTAGTTGATACAAGACGTCCCACAACCCGGGACCAATAGGTATGGAAAACTGGACTAGAGATGATACAGGAGATCCCACAACCCGGGATCATAAGTATGAGACAATATGTCTGGATTACAAGAACTCCCTTCAGGGATATGAACTAGATACAAGATATAACCAGAAAGGATCTCGTACGACGAGATTACAACAGGACAAGAAAGGATGTCCAAGAACTAGACTAAACAGAACTAGAACAAGAAACAAGACAAGAACTAGAACTGGAACTTGGAGAGTACTTACTTGGCAGTCACGACTCCTTGAGCTCCCACGACTGGTATTGGCAAGACTGAGAATGAATGTGGCCAACCCCTCCTTTTATAGGTGTTCAAAGGCGGTTCTGCATGGCGGTTACGACCTGATGATGTCATCATGATGTCATCGATTTGCACCAGGACCTCTCGATGTCAGAATTCAGTGAATAGACAGTCGATCTTGGGGTTTTGGCACATTCCGGACGTAATGGAAGCATTAATTTCTCCAAAGTCTGAGCGAATAATGAGATATGGAAAGTACCATGGAATCTAAGGTTTTTGATGGTTTCCTTTGTGTCCATGACATCACCTCCCCCTCAAGCGACAAGTTCCACGAGGAGCGGTTATGTGACTGTGAGATCTTCTAGAACTTGAATCTTCATAGCTCTTGGTCTTTGTAGAGTTCTTGATATGTGTTACTGGAACATGATGATGATGGATATCCATATGAAATTGAAAAGGGTTTGTAGTATATCTAGGTGCAGAATCAAGGCCATGATTCTCATGATAGGTAGTACTCCTCTTTTGAATTTGATGATGATCCTTCTGATGTGGGATGGTGATTGTAGAAGTCCTAATTCCAACTTGCTTCTTCTTCTTCTTCTTAGGACATTTGAATACCATATGATCATGATCTCCACAATAAAAGCATAATCAATTGTCTTTACGATGTTTCCTTTCCTTTTGTGTAAGTCTTTTGACGGTAATGTTATCCAACTGCATGGGTTCTGGTTGAGATTCTTCCAATATATGTTGTTGAGGAATTGAGGTAAACTTGTATTCTCGATCGTGAATAGAAATCTTCTTCTATTGCTTTCTCCCAAACAACCTATTGTCACACTCAATTGCTTGATTCATGAATTCATTCAAAGTATTTACCTTGGGCATGGTTAACATGAGGTCCTTGACATCATCACATAAGCCCCATCGAAATTGGTTGATAAAATAATCCTCATGCCATGTGAGATCACAAATGATTTGTCTGAATTCTGATGCATAGGTAGACGCAGGCCTATTTCCTTGATGTAGCTTCCTTAGCTTTGTTTCAGCAACACGTGAACAATTGGTATCTCCAAATGAAGATGTGAACTCTAGAATAAAGGCCTTGAAATCATGTAAAATATCCATATCCTTCTCAAGGATAGGTGCAAACCAAGAAAGAGCAGGACCACATAATAGAGTTCCTATGAGTCCTACCTGAGAAGCATCATCTGGGTACCTGTCTAGTTGCATCCTTATGAATAGCTTCACTTGTTGCACGAATCCTCGAAACTTTGATCTTGTCCCATCAAATTTCTTGGGCATGCTCACTTTTGGAATTTTCTTGATGTTAGTTGTCATGGGGGTACTTGAAGAAGATTGACTTACAATGATATGTAGCTCTTGGATTTGCCTTTGAAGTTCTGTGATAACATCTTAAATACTCTAATGTTGGATCCTTTGTTGGTTTTCTTGTATCTCTTGGACTTGTTGTTGAATTACTTTAAGTGCAGAAAAAACTTCTTCTCGAATAATCTCCATGGTTCTTGGTCTTGATGAAGATAGTCTTGCCAAAATGTCAGGGGAGCACTAGATTGTGCTCTCTGACTTCACTAGACAAGATTTCGGAAATACTCTTATGATTACAAGAATACCCACATAGGGAAAATAATAAAAGAAGATGTAGTTGATAGAAGACGTCCCAAAACCTGGGACCAATAGGTATGGAAAACTGGACTAGAGATGATATAGGAGATCCCACAACCCGGGATCATAAGTATGAGACAATATGTCTGGATTACAAGAACTCCCTTCAAGGATATGAACTAGATACAAGATATAACCAGAAAGGATCTCGTACGACGAGATTACAACAGGACAAGAAAGGATGTCCAAGAACTAGACTAGACATAACTAGAACAAGAAACAAGACAAGAACTAGAACTGGAACTTGGAGAGTACTTACTTGGCGGTCACGACTCCTTGAGCTCCCACGACTGGTATTGGCAAGACTGAGAATGAATGTGGCCAACCCCTCCTTTTATAGGTGTTCAAAGGTGGTTCTACAGGGTGGTTACGACCTGATGATGTCATCATGATGTCATCATGATATCATCATGATGTCATCGACTTGCACCAGGACCTCTCGATGTCAGAACTCAGCGAATAGACAGTCGATCTTGCGGTTTTGGCACATTCGGGACGCAATGGAAGCATTACTTTCTCCAAAATGTGAGCCAATAATGAGATATGGAAAGTACCATGGAATCTAAGGTTTTTGATGGTTTCCTTTGTGTCCATGACATCACCTCCCCCTCAAGCGACAAGTTCCACGAGGAGCAGTTATGTGTCACGAGGAAGGAGATAAGGAAGAGAGCTCACACACACACACTCACTCTCAAGGAGAAGCACACACACTCTCACTCTCAAGGAGAAGCACACACACAGATTGAGGCAAGGAAGAATGATCTTCTTCTTCTTCTTCTATTACATAAAAGGAATGTACAAGAATGACCTAAAAAACAAGAATACAACCAGTGCAATATATAAAGACCAGTACATAAGGAAAAACCTAATGTCCGCAAATGAGTGAGCTGGCAAGAAACAAATGTGCCATCACTCTCGGTAGATAAATCTAATAAAGCTCAATGAAGTATCCCTGACATATACCGGCGTGACCACTATACATGTCAGAGAAATGAAAAACTGGTACGTGTCATCCTGGATCATCACATGTTGAGGTTGATATCTCAACACTCCCCCTCAAGCTCAATGCCATATCCTGTAATCCAAGCATCTTCCGAAACTTCTTCAACTTCTCAGCTCCAAGTGCTTTGGTGAAAATATCAGCAACCTGCTCATATGTTCTCACATAAACAAGATCAATATCACATGCTAATACCTTCTCTCTGATGAAGTGATAATGTACCTCGATATGCTTTGTTCTAGCATGGAAAACAGGGTTCCGTGCTAACTGTATGCTGCTAAGATTATCACAATAGATAGTGATAGGCTTCTGCACTTCCACACCTAAATCTGCAAGTAACATCTCCAGCCATGATGCCTCACATGCTGCCATTGCAGCACATGCTGCCATTGCAGCACATGCTGCCATTGCAGCACATGCTGCCATTGCAGCACCTCTGTACTCAGCCTCTGTACTCGACAAAGCAACAGTGGGTTGCTTCTTACTGCTCCATGTAATAGCTGCACCTCCAAGTGAGAAAAGAAAGCCACTAGTAGATCTTCTATCTGGAGTACTACCAGCCCAATCTGCATCGGTGTATCCATGAACCTGCAAATCTACACCAGCTTCATAAAACAATGCATAATCCAAAGTAGCACTCACATAACGTAGAGTGCGCCTCAGAGCATCCAAATGTGGCTTCTTGAGAACCTGCATAAACTGACTTTCAAGTCCAACAGTGTAGTTTAAATCAGGCCTTGTAATTGTAAGATATATAAGACTTCCCACAATTTTCCTGTACATAGTAGCATTTTCCAATGCTTCACCTGATGTAGTATCCAATTTCAAATTCTGATCTAAAGGCATAAAAATTGGCGTACAATCAGCCATACCATACTTTTGCAGCATATTCAAGGCATATTGCCTTTGCGACATCCATATACCTGTTTCTGTATGTATAAACTCAATGCCCAAGAAATAGCGCAGCACACCAAGATCTTTCATGTCAAATTCCTGCATAAGAAGTTTCTTTACCTCTTTGATGCTTTCTTCATTATCACCACCTACAATCAGATCATCAACATAAATAGCCACAATAGTGATGCCATCATCAGCCTTCCTTACATATAGTGAATGATCTGCATCACACATAGAAAACCCAATGCTGGTTAAGTAATCAGCAATCCTTGCATGCCATGCACGCGGAGCCTGCTTCAGCCCATACAAAGCCTTTTGCAACCTGCAAACATATTCTGGATGCTTTGAATCTTCATATCCTTGTGGTTGGTCCATATATACTTCTTCCTGTAACTCACCATGTAGGAAAGCATTCTTCACATCCATCTGATGCAAAGTCCATCCTTTTGTTGTAGCTAATGCAACAAGTGTTCTGACAGTAGACATTTTAGCTACAGGGCTGAATGTTTCCTCATAATCAATGCCATATGTCTGTGCATAACCTTTAGCTACCAATCGTGCTTTATACCTGCTTATGCTACCATCAACATTATGCTTTACCTTGTAAACCCATTTGCAACCTATGGATTTCTTTCCTTGCGGCAATGGAACCAGCTTCCATGTATCATTTCCATAAAGTGCAGCCATCTCCTCATCCATAGCTTTTTCCCAATCTGCATTTCCAATTGCATCTTCAAAACAAGAAGGTTCAACATCTTGTATTACCTTTGTCATGTAGGCACAATGGCGAGCCATGTAACTATCATATGTCAATCATTGCACTGAATTACGCATCCTCCCAGATCTTCTTGGTCCTGGGTCACTTCTTCTTGTATCATCTGCATGTGCCCTTCTTACTCCTGGAGTCTTCACAGAGGGCAATCCAAGTTCCTCATCAAGACTCTTTTTTGAACCGCTTGAATCTCCATCAATGTCTTCAAAACCTGCACCTGTTTTACTACCAGCAGAAAGCTTTTCTTTACCTTTCTTGGATGTATTTAATGAATTTGCTGGACTGAAATCTCCACGCAATCTTCCACTCCATGGATTTGAGTTGGAACTATTGCTTGGTGATGCATCCGGTCCACTCAAAACTTGAGATTCTGCACTAGATTTTTCAGCATTTTCTTTGTCATTTGGTTCAAGATTCAGTCCTTCTTTGGCATCTGCATAGAAGCTTGACATTTCATCAAATACCACATCTCTGCTCACCTTCACCTGTCGTGTGAGTGGGTTATAACATTTGTACCCCTTTTGCTCAAGGGAATATCCAATGAAGACACATTTTTCTGCTTTCGGATCAAGCTTCGTCCTCAACTCATCTGGAACATGTACATATGCAATACAACCAAAAACTTTCAGATGTGATAAGTTTGGCTTTTTACCTGTAAACTTCTCTTCAGGTGTAACTTGATGTACATCAGCAGTCGGAGTTTTGTTCATGATGTATACAGCAGTATGCACAGCTTCTGCCCAATAACAATGAGGCATATTCTTCTCAGCCATCAAGGCTCTTGCTATTTCTGCAATATGTCTATTTTTGCGTTCAGCAACACCATTCTGTTGTGGTGTGTACCTGCATGAAAACTGACGCCGTATTCCATGATTTTTTAGAAAACTGTTGAACTCATTTGACATGTATTCACCTCCTCCATCAGATCTTAATGTTTGAATGTACTTCCCTGTCTGCTTTTCCACCATAACTTTAGAATTCTGGAAGTGAGTAAACACCTCTCTCTTCTCTTTCATGAAATATACCCATACTTTGCGTGTATGGTCATCAATGAAAGTAACATAAAACCTGCAACCGCCCATATATGTGGTATTTGCTGGACCCCAAACATCTGTATGTACTACTTCTAGTACATTCTCACTAACATGCTTGTCATGTGGAAATGATGCTCTTGATTGTTTACCAAATTGACATGCTGCACATACCTTTTGCATTTCTGCAACTTTGAAATTTGGTAGTCCATGGACAATCTCCTTTGACTGCATCAGTTTCAGCCTTTGGAAGTTTGCATGTCCAATCCGTTTGTGCCATATCTCTGTATCTGCAATAACTCCTGCACCTTTTGCAAACATGGCTACATTCATTTCAGGAATCTTCACATTTAAGGTGAACATCCTACCCACTTTGTTTCCTTTGGCAACCAATCGTCCATCCTGCTTGTACTCTTCTACATATAATCCATCAGCATTGAACCTGACTTGTAATCCCTGGTCAACCATTTGTCCAACAGAAACCAGATTCTTCTTTATATTTGGAACATGCAGCACATCAGCAAGATGTTTTACCTTTCCGTCCTCCATAGACAATGCTATGTTTCCTGTATGCTCAATAGGATGCGATGTGACATCACCTGTTTCAACATATCCAGGAACTGGCATTTTCTGCAAACTACTAAACCATTCTGCATGATTGGTCATGTGATTTGAAGCACCTGAATCAACATACCAGACATTATCATTCGATTTTGAAACACCAGCAGACATCGTATTCATCATGTGATGTTGAACCATAAACAGCTTCTCAGAATCATCTGCACTTGTGGATGCATAGTTGTTTGTTGCCTTCTGTTATTTTGATTCTTTAACCTGCAATCACGTTCAAAGTGTCCAAGTTTACCACAATTCCAGCATCCTTTACTACTATCATTACCTGAATCATTTCTTTGGAAATTTCTACGACCTCTTTGGCTCCCCCTGCCTCGAAACTGTCCTCTTCCTCCTGCATGATTCTGTTGTTGACCTTGGTCTTGGATACTGTTTCCTCTTCCACTTCCAAAACCTCTACCTCTGCCTCTTCCTCTGCCAGAGTAGAATACCTGCTCAGAACTGGGCTTTCCTTGGGAGTTTGAATCCTCACCAAGATTCTTTTCTTCAATGATCAGCATAGAGATCAAATCAGCAAAATTCGGAATATTTTCCCTGGTCTGTATAGAAGTTCTGAACTGCTTATATGCAGCTCCTAAACCACTAAGGCACACTTCCACCTTATCATCATCATCTACATTCACGCCAATAGATGCAAGTGACTCACATATGCTTTTGATTTTTAGAGTGTAGTCACTTACCGACATGCTCTTTTTCTCCAATGTATGCAGCTCATTCTTGAGTTGCAATTTCCGTGCCTTTGTATTGGTCTCGTACAAAGTGACCAAACTATTCCAAGCCTCTTTTGGAGTCTTGGCATCCTGTATGTGTCCAATCATGCTATCCTTTATGCTAACAGATAGCCAATACATTACCTTTCGTGCTCCTTGATTCCATTCCTCATATGCTCTTAACTGTTCTGCAGTCTGATTCCTTTCTGGTAACTGCGGAGCATTTTCATTCTCTCCTTCAATGTACTTCCAGTAGCCTTTTCCCATCAGGGAAATTCGTCATTCTGAATCTCCAAGCATGGAAGTTGTTCTTGTCCAGCTTATCGCTCATAAGTTGACTCATTCCATCTGCGTTTGTCATTTCTGCAACAATTCACAACACCGCAACACACTACAAGCAGCACTTCTGCTTGAACACTGTCGCACTATGACGTGATAGTTCGATCTCAGAAAAACACAGTTTTCGTGTATCAACAGTACACGGAATCGCTTGAAATTCTGAATCTGGAATATATGAGTGTCGCCGAACACAACACAAGTTACAGTTTTGAAACTGACCTGGTTTTTTTGTGGGCCCCACCTTGCGGGCTCGAAACGAAGGTCAAGATGGTTCCGAACCTTCGATATGACAAAAACTAGTGACCCTAAAGGGATAACTCTCAAAAAAAAATTTTGGTGTCTTCTACCTTCACGGCGACTTTCGTAGCAAACGGAGGCCGTTTGTGAAATCGCATTTTCTCCACGCCTTGCCGCGTAGTCTTCACCGTCGCCTTCTCCACGAGCTCTCTACAGCCACGCTAGCTCTGATACCATGTCACGAGGAAGGAGATAAGGAAGAGAGCTCACACACACACTCTCACTCTCAAGGAGAAGCACACACACTCTCACTCTCAAGGAGAAGCACACACACAGATTGAGGCAAGGAAGAATGATCTTCTTCTTCTTCTTCTATTACATAAAAGGAATGTACAAGAATGACCTAAAAAACAAGAATATAACCAGTGCAATATATAAAGACCAGTACATAAGGAAAAACCTAATGTCCACGAATGAGTGAGCTGGCAATAAACAAATGTGCCATCACTCTCGGTAGATAAATCTAATAAAGCTCAATGAAGTATCCCTGACATATACCGGCGTGACCACTATACATGTCAGAGAAACGAAAAACTGGTACGTGTCATCCTAGATCATCACATGTTGAGCTTGATATCTCAACATTATGTGACTATGAGATCTTCTAGAACTTGAATCTTCATAGCTCTTGGTCTTTGTAGAGTTCTTGATATCTGTTACTAGAACATGATGATGATGGATATCCATGATGAAATTGAAAAGGGTTTGTAGTATATCCAGGTGCAGAATCAAGGCCATGATTCTCATGATAGGTAGTACTCCTCTTTTGAATTTGATGATGATCCTTCTGATGTGGGATGGTGATTGTAGAAGTCCTAATTCCAACTTGCTTCTTCTTCTTCTTAGGACATTTGAATACCATATGATCATGATCTCCACAATAAAAGCATAATCAATTGTCTTTACGATGTTTCCTTTCCTTTTGTGTAAGTCTTCTGACGGTAATGTTATCATGGGTTCTGGTTGAGATTCTTCCAATATATGTTGTTGAGGAACTGAGGTAAACTTGTATTCTCGATCGTGAATAGAAATCTTCTTCTCTTGCTTTCTCTCAAACAACCTATTGTCACACTCAATTGCTTGTTTCATGAATTCATTCAAAGTATTTACCTTGGGCATGGTTAACATGAGGTCCTTGACAACATCACATAAGCCCCATTGAAATTGGTTGATAAAATAATCCTCATGCCATGTGAGATCACAAATGATTTGTCTGAATTCTGATGCATAGGTAGACGTAGGCCTATTTCCTTGATGTAGCTTCCTTAGCTTTGTTTCAGCAACATGTGAACAATTCGTATCTCCAAATGAATATGTGAACTCTCGAAAAAAGGCCTTGAAATCATGTAAAATATCCATATCCTTCTCAAGGATAGATGCAAACCAAGAAAGAGCAGGACCACATAATAGAGTTCCTATGAGTCCTACAGCATCATCTGGGTACATGTTTGGTTGCATCCTTATGAATAGCTTCACTTGTTGCACAAATCCTCGAAACTTTGATCTTGTCCCATCAAATTTCTCAGGCATGCTCACTTTTGGACTTTTCTTGATGTTAGTTGTCATGGGGGTACTTGAAGAAGATCGACTTACAATGATCTCTAGCTCTTGGATTTGCCTTTGAAGTTCTGTGATTACATCTTGAATACTCTGATGTTGGATCCTTTGTTGGTTTTCTCATATCTCTTGGACTTGTTGTTGAATTACTTTAAGTGCAGAAAAAACTTCTTCTCGAATAATCTCCATGGTTCTTGGTCTTGATGAAGATAGTCTTGCCAAAATGTCAGGGGAGCACTAGATTGTGCTCTCTGCCTTCACTAGACAAGATTTTGGAAATACTCTTATGATTACAAGAACACCCACATAGGGAAAATAATACAAGAAGATGTAGTTGATACAAGACGTCCCACAATCCGGGACCAATAGGTATGGAAAACTGGACTAGAGATGATACAGGAGATCCCACAACCCGGGAGCATAAGTATGAGACAAGATGTCTAGATTACAAGAACTCCCTTCAGGGATATGAACTAGATACAAGAAATAACCAGAAAGGATCTCGTATGACGAGATTACAACAGGACAAGAAAGGATGTCCAAGAACTAGACTAGACAGAACTAGAACAAGAAACAAGACAAGAACTAGAACTGGAACTTGGAGAGTACTTACTTGGCGGTCACGACTCCTTGAGCTCCCATGACTGGTATTGGCAAGAGTTAGAATGAATGTGTCCAACCCCTCCTTTTATAGGTGTTCAAAGGCGGTTCTACATGGCGGTTACGACCTGATGATGTCATCATGATGTCATCGACTTGCACCAGGACCTCTCGATGTCAGAATTCAGCGAATAGACAGTCGATCTTGGGCTTTTGGCACATTCTGGACGCAATGGAAGCATTACTTTCTCCAAAATCTGAGCCAATAATGAGATATGGAAAGTACCATGGAATCTAAGGTTTTTGATGGTTTCCTTTGTGTCCATGACAATATGTACCTTTGGCACAAGAAGACAATATAGCTTGCACAAGCATTGCGATAGTGTGTTTGGAGGTCAAAACGAGCTCATATCACGATTTCGGCACCACACAACAAAGCTGTTTTGATCTTGGAAACACGCTGAGTATGCTCACCAAAATTCGTGCAATTCTGAGACTACAACCGGAGAGGTGTCGATGATGCCTTAGATGAAGCGACGGCCTGCTCTGATACCAATTGTTGGAGTTAGACCTCTGCGAAAGCACACGAACAGCACAAGGAAGAAGAAGAAGCTTGAAGCACAACATACAATACTAAATGTATTACTAGAGAATGTACAAAGATAAGTAGCCCGTTAGGGCAATAGGCATATATACAAGGCGGAGGAAAAAAACCTCCTAAAGAGGGAAAAAAAGTGCCCCGGTAATCCTAGAGTGTTCACACACATCACTACCTAAATATATCAACAAAACTCGTTCATATTGAGAATTGAAGGTGTAAATAGGTGCTATTACTAAAATGCGAACAAGGGCTTTCTTTATGTAAAACATCCTTGAATATAAAAGATGATCTTTTGATATTCCCACATAACTTTGGCCTCCTTTATGTCCAACCTACTTCATATCACTAGTATTTATACCTTTTACCCAATTTAATCAACTTATACACACTTGATTTCTTCTCATAATTTCACAAGCCAAAACGTATGAAATAATAGTACCATAGTAATGATGAAAACAATAGGGCAAATAGTATATAAAAAAAACATTGATAATATTAGAAGCAATTGGCATATCAATATCATCATTAACAAAAATAATAATAGAAAAAAAAACAATAATAATAGTAGAAGAAATCAACATATCAACATAATCAACAACAATAATAATAGCAAAAGTAGCCAAAAGAGGAAATCAATAATAGTAATAATCTTAATAGCAAGAAGAATACGATGGTTGTGGCAATGAGAATGAAGAGAGTGATGGTGTTTTGAGCATCACACCCTTGTAATGAAACTTTCATGTGTATCAATTTTAGATAGAGGGGGTGGGAAGAGAGAAACCCTGACATAGTGTTTACATAGCCTTTGAGGTTTGTCTACATAATGAACGCATGTCTATCAAGAGTGCACAAAGTATACCAAAGTGGTTGAAACAAACTTTGTGAGGACAACAAATTCAGTGCACCTTTACTTGGTAGAACAAGATCAAGTTCTCTCCATGTGATGCAAAACTTGACATCCTTATGGTTGATTTGCAGCATACTTTTGATGTCACTTATCTTGGTCTTTTGAGCTACTATCGTGGCATCTAGTTTGTATCCCTTGAGGGGGGATTTGTTATCAATTAAGCAAAGTATGTTGAAAAAATACTTTAGCATTTTAACTTTGAAGATTGCAAGCTGATTTCTACACCAATTGAGATAAGATTAAGGTTCTCGGTTGAGGATTCAAGCGATGCATTTGACACTTCTCTTTATCAACAAGTTGTGGGATGTCTTATATATGCATACAAGATATACAATATGCAGTTTCCCAGCCGAGTCAATTCATGCATAGCTCTGGCACTAAGCATTGGCAAGCAGTGAAAGGTGTGTTTAAATATCTCAAAGGCACTTTGAGTTTAGATCTCTTTTATGGCAGAGATATTCAACCATGCTTGCATGATTTTATTCATAGTGATTGGGTTGGTTGTTATGATAGTCATGTATCCGCTAGTGTTAATTGCTTTTTCCTTGGAGACTCATGCATATCTTGGTTGAGTAAGAAGCAACCTATAGTGGTGACATTGAGTTGTGAAGTTGAGTACAATGTAGTTTTCACAACTACAGTGGAGTGTATATGGTGCCGATGCCTATTGATGGATCTTTGCATGGAGATTGATGCTGCTATGCATATTCTCATTGATAGTCAGAGTGCATTGTTGTTGCATGAAATCTAGTGTTTCATGCACGAACCAAACATATTGAGGTGCATTATCACTATGTGAGAGAGCACCTTCATGCAGGAGATATTGATTTGGTATATGTGCCTACACAAGATAATGTGGTAGAAATATTCACCAAAGCTCTTCTATGAGAAAAGTCTGAAGCTTTTCGCAAAGCTTTAGGCTTATTGCCTTAGGGGGACTTATCTATCACTCTCTGTATGTGTTCACATCATTGGCTCCAGGGTCTTTGTTACACTTATGTGTTCCTCGAGTAGCTTTGATATGAACCTTTTCCCTATACATGGGCACTTTTTACTCTAGTGTTGGTTAGAGGTCTTTTCCCCATGTTACCACATACATGATTCACTCATATGTGGTGGTACTTTGTACTAAGGGATATTATTCAGCTCCTATTTTAGTTTAGTTCATCTTCAATAGAGAGATGTATTCCAGTCATCCGACTTTTCCATGTGTTTTGTTGCATTTGTGCTCCTTGTGTGTGCTTCTCGTGTGCCTCTCACATTTCTATACACACCCAATAGCTATCATGTAGATGGGGAGAAAGAGGTGTGAAACCCCCAAAAAATGGGCCAAGTGATTGATGTTTCTCCTTTTTTATTTTTCAACTTACATTTGAATTAATGAGAAATAGACACATGTGATCCCCTTATCCCATATGGATGGGGGGGGCGGGTTGCATCAAGCTATAGTGGGACTCGAACCTTGGATCTTTCTCAAGATGCTCAAGCTCAAGTGGATTAATCTACATTATGTGCTCTTAAAAAAAAACATTGAAGTTATTTGTTATAGAAGATTATGATATGTTATCCGAGTGTAAGATATACATTTATATCATCCCTTTTAAACGCATATAGTAAAGGGCTTGAATGCAAGACATACAATCGTGAGTCAATATTATCATCAATACATTGATAGTATTGCCTCTATAATTATATTATATGGCTTGTGAGAGTACGTTCAATTTGTTCATCAACACGTCGATGTTATCTTGTGTAGAAGATTTGAGGCCCTCAAACAAAGGAACTCACATGTGAACAAACAATTCCCACTCTTTTTTAACCTTACTCTTTGTGAATTTTTCTTATATAAATGACACCCCTTTTGCCTAATGCTATCACAAACCATCTCTACAAGACCCCAAGGACATGTGATGGATTTACTATTTTATGTTGGGATGTTGGTGGTTCTTCAAACATAGATTATTCCAGAGTAAATGGACAGAGAGAGAGATGAGGTATGCTATGTATAGTTTCATGGTTGTCTCAACTAAGAAACTTTGGTGTCCAATGCATTTTAGCGGGGAGACACGTGAGAAGGGACAACATAATAGCCTACCTTATACCCAACACGATTTGTACTTAAAAGGCAATAGCAACGTTCAATAATGAAAGAAAGACACTATGTGTGTGTCCAAAGAGAGAGAGATAGAGAGAGAGAGGGAGAGAGAGAGAGAGGGAGGCGTGTGGAAGATGCTTTCATGTGAGAGACACGTCAATGAAGAAGTGCAAGAGTACTTGTAGGGAGTATGGTGGTGGTCAAAGGGAGTTGGAGGACCCTTTCTATTGTGTTAGGTGTCACAAGGATGATGTGTTCATTAAAAAATACCTAGAAACTTTACCGAGTAAGCTTGAGAAGCATGACATGTACAAAGAGGGAAGCTTTTTGGTACACAAAGCCATCACATGATGCATGAATCCACCATCGTTCTTCAAGCCTTATTTTATAGTATGGGCAGCAAGAGGGAGTAAAAACTAGGTAGAACATCTACTTCTACCAATGACATCCATGGACTCCAAGTGGGTGTGATGACCGATTAGATTGATGGATCACTCATTTTTTTCCTATGCTTTTTTGTTTTTCTCTATAATTTTGTTAACAGGAAAACCATCCTCTATTCCTCTCCTTTCTTCTTCCCATCCCTCGTGCTCCCCATCCCCACAAGCTTGAGCTTCTTAGACCTTGGTCCCTCTCGTGCTCTCCATCCCCACAAGCTTGAGCTTCTAAGACCTTGGTCTCTCTCTCTCTCATGCTTCCCACCCCAATAAGCTTGAGCTTATCAACTTCTCAGAACTTGGTCTCTTTGAAGAACTTCTTATTTATATTAGGAGTGTATTAATATAGAAAAGGCTGGATAGAAGGAGGCTTGCATCCTCAAGAGGGCAAGCTTGTATTTGCACAACCTCTCAATGATGATGATGATGATGATGATTACAACCTCTCAATGATGATGATGATATTAGAATAATCCAAGTATATATAAAATAATTTTACAAGAATATATAAAATAGATTATATATTTGTGCCTTATTCGGCATAGAAGCATATTTGGGTATTCTGCTGAAATATTTAAACACAAATATATAATCTCTTTTGGAATGATATGTGCACAAAAAAATGAATTGTTCAATGGAATTGAGCTTCATTTCAACTAAATCCTATATGCTGTCTTTGCTCTAAAGGTGGATGTCTTTAAGTGTTCAGAAGCTCTCAAGTGTTTGTTTAGAAAAATGTACAATACCTCTTCTTCTCAGGGAGTCTTGAGTGTTTTATAGAAGGATTCTTCTCCTCCTACAAGGTGCTTATTCCAATCAACCTCCAATCCTGCCTCAAAACACTTGCAATTTTTTTGGTGCTTTGATTCCTAATGCCCACATGGAGCACTTCCCATTTCTTAAACAAACATGAAAATTCTACTATGAGATGGACTATTCAATGAATAGATAATATGTAATCACACATAGGTAGGTAGCTATAATAGAGTCATATTAAATAGCCAACCTTTTCATATGCTCATTAGGATGATCAAGTACAGGCTATTCAATTGGCATGGATTGCATCATATTGCTCACTTGGGTATATTCTAGCCATACTACAAGCTCAAGTTTTGTGAATGAAAGTCTTAGCGTGGTGTTGGGACCATATGGGAATGCTTTAGTGGTTAGGGTTTTGCTTGCAATAATACAAGAACATCATAACATGAAAAAAAAAAGAGCAAATGAGAAGACACTAACATGCCTTGAGAAGGTACTAAAGCCATAGTTTGCAATAGGGTAAAGGTGGTTAGCTACTAAAGCTTAAGCAAATTTCGAGTTTGTTACTTTCATCTCACATGTGGGACCGATGGCTGAAAAGTTAGATGCAGTAAAAGAGCTCGCATGTGCTATAGAGAGAAGTTTGTGTGTTGTGAGAGCGATAGATACATAGAGGCATAGATAGAGAGAGAGAATAAGGATGAGAGAGAGAGAAAGCTTTTTCACCTTGAACTACTTCGAAATCACTTGAGGAAGGTTCAAAAGTGCTATGACCTCACAAAGTTTTGCACGCTATTCTAAGAACGTAGGGGCCCAATTCATGTTTATGATGATGAGTATCAAAATCCCCCTTAGGTCGTTTCACAATGGGGCTCTGGAACGACCTCTCAAAATCATGTTGTTTTAGGCATAACAATGGAATTTTTGAAAATTTCTTGAATGCCAATTCACACAAGACAATGGAACAAGCCATTCATAGTAACAAGCCATTCATAGTTTCTGTTGGAAATGTGTTTCGAATCTGACTTGGCACAAAAAAAGTACTTTGGGCTGGAGGGGGAGGGTTCGAACAATGTACGCTCGAACGTTCCCTGACGTGGCTCCAAAATATGAAGGGGACTCCGTCCAATGTGAAGAGCTTCATGGCGGATCAACATAGTTGGCAGCTGTTAATTGGTGAATCTTTCAAAAGTTGCATGGGGTGCCACTCAACTTGAAACGACTCTTAGAAAGTATACTTGGTTCACACTACCATTCTTAGCCGCGAGATCTGCTTATAGCAGGGCAGGTGGTTGGGTTCCTCGTCTCTTGGGGGGGGCAGGGTTCAACCCCCCTTGCCTGTTGTCGGATAGCTTATGGGCCAGAGATCAAATCTAAACCAGTTGTAAAGCCTTTGAACGTCTTCTCATTGTACTTCTTTCGAGCTTGTCTGTCACATCACCTCTACTTTGTGGGGTACGAGGGGTCCCATGGGTAATATGCCCCCTTCACTTGTACAATTGTTCTTTCCATTAACTCAAACTTGGGAGAGTAGGCTTACACCAAACTTCATTGCCACACAATGCCCTTTTTTACTCATCCCTTATATCCATTAGAATTTGTGTTTTGCTATTTCCATTGGAATTTGTGTTTTGCTATTTGACTTCCATTCCTCCTTTGTTGAATTGGGCCAAAGTAAAAAACCTTGAAATACATGAGGCCATATTGAGTGAGCCTTGGGTCAATGGACAAACAAATTAACCATGAATTGATGGTTTTGGGTTGATCCCCAATTAGGGTTCACAAGCATATGGTAGGATGTCTCCCGAGTCCCTTTCTCTTACCTTCAACGCAAACTAAAATCTATTTGTTTTTTGAGCTTTTTTTTTTTCTTTTGCGTGTTTCGTAGGATATGACACTCCACACGCTTCCTATTCATTATACAATTATTTTTTAACTATTTCAAAGTCTAGAAGAGTATATCGACACTCAAAACTGCTGGTAAAATACAAAGCAATTTATGTGTTAGAATATTCTTCAGAACAATATTTTATGAGTCAGAACAATTTGACCGGCTAACCCAGTCATCTTGTAGGTCGCAGACTCCATACGATAGTACGCAGGACCAACTCTTGTCGACTGCTTCTCTCTCCTCTATCTGCTGTGCCCGCTGAGTGCCTACTGCCCGCCCTTAGGCAGAGAAACCCATCGCCTTTGGGCGAGGCCAGGGTGTCCGCCGCGCCCTTTCCGTCGTACTTGCGCAACAGCTACCAGTCAATTCTCTCTCTTTCTCTCTCTCCCTCTTCTCTCTCTCTCTCTGTGAATTTCAATGGAAGCTCCTTTTGTGGGATCTCATAGCAGGAACGTTGCTAGTCTCGAGGTTTTCATGGTTTAACTCTGTGTGCGCATTCAGCAGCCCTTGTTTGAGCAGCGAAACAGCCCTCGCGCCATCGCCCATGAAGAAAACCCAAGTAAGTGTTAGATTGTCTGGGTATGCCTGTATACTGAAGCATTGAAAAAACCTGAGTCTTGAGGAAGACCATATGATCTTCTGGCTGGATCAAGGACCTCGTTTCAATCATCGTTAAGAGATAGATGGATGTGTAAGTCCAGGCACGGAGTAGGGTGATAGGGGATTACGCTGGCGACAGCAGAGAAAGGACGGCGCATTGCCGCTAATACCCATTTCTTTTCTGATCAATATCTTCTAAGTTTTGGATTTCTGCTTTGCAGGATACTCTCACAAGAACATCTCTCTCCATCTGGTGGTTTTTCATCCTATTGCGATTTCATGATGCCTTTGCGTTACCCATCCCCGAAGTCTTGGTCTCTGCGCGGAGCCTCTACAATAGCATGTCCGATCTCTGTGCCTGCGATGAAGGAAGGTTCGCGCGGCCCCATAGTGTGACGATCACAGAGTTTGGGGCTGTTGGCGATGGAGTCACCCTCAACACTCATGCGTTCACCAACGCCATCTTCTACCTTAACTCCTTCGCTGACAAAGGGGGAGCCCAACTCTACGTCCCTCCCGGAAGATGGCTGACGGGAAGCTTCAGGCTTATTAGTCATCTCACGCTTTTCTTGCACAAAGATGCCGTCATACTTGGATCGCAGGTATGTTGCGGTTTCCCAGACTTCTAAGTTCTTTTTGGCAATTCTAGTCACGTTCCAATAATCAAGAAGAATGCGGGCAGCTGATGAAGAAGGCGACACTGTATACATCCACTGCTTGGTGTGACCGTTAGATCCTGTGAAATTCTCTCCCATTCTGACGAATGTCTATGCATCAGGGTACTGTAGCTTTGTATTGTAATGCACAGTCTTTCCGTCTCTAGTTTCTAGTGCAGGGACAGTCTTCGGCACATTTCTTATGCTTAGTTATCACCGTCAGCTGCCCAACTTAGAAAGACATATGTGCATGCCCCATGCTTGGGCTGTATACGGCCATGAGATTTACCCTTTGCCAAATAAGTGACACGAAGTGAGGGGAAATTCCGGTGATCGGCTTGATATTCGATGAGCCTGCAGAATGTCAGAGCTCGCGCTAAAATCCTGTTCAAACTTTCAGGAACCGAGTCAATGGCCAGTCATCGATCCACTTCCATCCTATGGGCGTGGACGGGAGCTACCCGGAGGAAACCACATGAGCCTTATCTATGGAGAGAACCTAACAGATGTTGTCATTACAGGTTATTACAAGATCAATGGCTCCTCTTTTTCACAGTTTGTATCCTGCAGAGATGATTATGTGAGGCATCGATTCAAGTGTTGAATAGAGGCAGTTCTTTTGCAGGAGAGAATGGAACCATTGATGGCCAAGGGGCAGTATGGTGGGACTTGTACCACAATAAGAGCCTGGATTACACTCGTCCCCCGCTGCTGGAACTTGTGAACTCGGAAGGCATCGTCATCTCCAACTTGACATTCAAAGATTCTCCTTACTGGAACATCCATCCTGTATACTGCAAGTACGTGAGCTGTTAATCATCTCATGATTGTTATTACTTTGCATGTTAGAGATATTGAGGAGAGCTGTAAAATCACAAGTTTTTGTTGTTGCATGTGCAGGAATGTGTTGGTCCAGAATGTCACCATTTTAGCACCTCGTGAGTCACCCAATACAGATGGAATAAATCCAGGTATGTCAGATGTACATGCGAGAGGTTTGTTTTGTTTTCTTCTCAGTTATAATTCATGATGTTTGGTTTGAGTTGCTTCTCACGTAAGTGGATTTGTTGTCTCAATGTTGGCTTTTTGGACGTACAGATTCAAGTACTGATGTGTGCATAGAGAATTGTTATATCAGCAATGGTGACGATCTTATCTCGATTAAGAGTGGCTGGGATGAATATGGTATTGCCTATGGTCAACCAAGCTCGAACATCATTATTCGTCAGATTATTGGAGATACTCGTGCCAGTGCAGGTATTGCCTTTGGCAGTGAAATGTCAGGGGGGATTTCTGATGTATATGTTGATGGTTTGGTAGTCACTCATGCAAAAGCGGGGATTCGCATGAAGACTTCAAGAGGAAGAGGTGGCTATGTGAAGGACATATACATATCCAATGTGAATATTTCAAATACTGAATGGGCTATTGAATTCACAAGTTTATATGGAGACCATCCCGATGAAAACTATGACCCTGATGCGTTGCCAGATGTTGAGAGGATAGTGATTGATAATGTGCAAGCATGGGATGTCAAAAGAGCTGGGAATTTTCATGGAATCCAGGAATTGCCATTTCGGGACATCTTACTTAACAATGTGGTGATAAATGTCACAGAATTAACTGATGTTTGGAACTGCTCATATGTGGAAGGATATTCTGAGTATGTTGAACCTGAACCTTGTGTGGAGTTGCAGACACAGGGGGGAAGCTTAGAACCTTCATATGCAGATGGATCGGATGATGCCAGTTTCTCAGACATCTAGTATTTGATATCCAGCATACCACTCGAAGCAAGGAATGATGTCTGCAGGTCATTTCTGCTAGAAACGTCTGCCTGTTGTTAGCATATGCACGCCTCCACAGGTTATCACTCATACCAGCTTGTTACTTCCATTTTTCGACTTACTTCAGGGATCACTCCGAAGGATAGCTTATATATACCATGCAGGTGCTATTTCAGTGTATAGAGAACCATTGATTTGTATTCATTTGCTTTTCCTTTGCTGGATACCTTGAAACAGCTGATTTTGAGTGTCTGCTCATGGGCACAGCCATTAACCTTCTTCAACAGGAAACAGAGCATCTTTTTGAAAAGAGGGAGTCCATCGTGGGTGAGAGCTTTGTGCATTCTCAGCAGTGTAAATAATTTTCGACACCTGTTTGTGAATTCTTCTTATCAAACAAGTCATTATGTGGAATTATAAGTTGAGACGTGTGCCTGCTGGCCATGATCTGAGCAGCGACTGTAACTCTTGTTCGTGAAATGGTTCTCTTCCTAGCCATTTCCATTGCTCATTGTTCTGCTAGTTATGTACTTAGAGAGGCCTTTGGCAATCTGCATATTCCTTGGATTATCTAACAAAGACATACAAAAAGCCAACAGGAAAATTTTGTAGCCTAGCTCTAAGGCCGATTGTTTTCATTTATTGTTCATTATTCAGAGTCTTATTATGGGATAAAAAAAGCTGTTTACTCGTTTGATTTAAACTGAAGGTGGGTGACGTATTGCCTTGAGTGGTCTATTTTGTAGCAGTATGTCAAAATGTTATTGCATTGCTTTAACATCACTATTAGTGTTTACTAACACAAAGTCATTAGCATATGTGAGCTTACTATACAAGAGGCTTCACTTGATGCTGGATGGCAATCATGATTGATGTGATTTGTTGTGGTAGTTCTTTTCCATTGCTGGCTGACTCAACGTGTGCTGCAGACCCATGAGGTTTATGTCTCGACATTGTTTCTGTTTACAGAAGGGAATGAAAGCCACATTTCTGCTCTGTTGGCTTTGTAATCTGTTGTTCTTCTGTATATTCCACCTTGCCAAACATCTAACATAATCAAACAAGTGGGTATTTTTAACAATTTTCTATCATCAAATATAAATTTTCGGAAATTTTATGGGACATCTTTTCCTTTCCTCATGATGGGTGTACCTCTCTGCCACACAATCTGAAAACGATGAATTCCTACAGGCCTTTTCTCTTCTACGCTTGGTTCTTCATATATGTCAAATCTGGTTTCAAATATCAGCAGGAAAAGAAAAAAAGGGAAAGCTCTGAAATCGTGTTAATCAGAGATTTTTTCCAAGCACTAAGGGGGGAGACTATTTAACCTGTCATCCCCTGGGTACGAGGGATACATTTGATCTTCATGCTGCTATCTTGCATAACAAAGGCTTGCATAAATGTAAATGGCGCCTTGCTCTTGGACTTTTGAATCCTTTTGTAGAATAGTGTTTAGGCACTTTCTATAGAGCGCACTATTGTGCCTTCTCAAAGGACACTCATTCGTGTGAAGCTTCCACAGTGATACCTGCAAAGTTTGGGTGCTTTTAAGACATAGAATTGCAGAATGGAAAGACAGGGCTAGAACTTTTGTCTATTTTCTACTCATGCACGTTTGAAAAGGAGGGAACAAGTTAGAAAGTACACTTTGTCCACAAAAGGAAGTGGATTTCCGATCCCAGCTCAACAGTTGGTTCCGGAGTAAGTTTCAAAGTGGCGTCCATTAATGCTATGATGGCTAGAGACATAAGATAGATGCCCTCGGTGCGGTGAATGCAAAAAGAAAACAGAAGAATTTGGACCATATCAGAATCCTTGACAACATCCTCAGACTAAGAAACACCCGGAAGCTTTCAGCAGGAAGTGTGAAGTTGAGGCCATGAATATTACCTTGGGACTTTAGGGCGATTTCCGGTCACACGAAGAATTCTACCTATCATTGCGTTAAGCTTGCTCTAGATGTAGCACTACTGGGTCAAAGCTATAGAAATATATCAAAGAGGCACAAGGAAGCCTATCAAAAGGCCTATGATACAATAAGATGGGTTAAGATCATAAAAAGAGGGAAAACAGGAGCACATTGGTTTAAGGATAAGAAGAAAAAAGCGATGTCGCGTGGTCAAAGAAAATGCCGAATTCTAACGGTTGTTTATTGACTTGAGCTGCTTTTTGAAGTAGCGAGCTAATGCGGTCTGTTTGGAGAACCGTTCTTTTGGAGATTGGATCTCGCATACAGCAGTTCAATTACATGGGTTGGCATAATCTTCCCCGCACATGCTTCTTAGAGAAAGGTCATGGCTAAGGAGAATAACGTAGCATTAGTGTGTCAAAGCAATGTAAATATATCAAAGAGGCATAAGGAAGCCCATCAAAGACCTGTGATTCAATAAGATGGGTTAGGATTATAAAAAGACACACAGGAGCACACTGGGGTAAGGATAAGAATAAGGGGTGTTACGTGGCTAAAGAGAGTAACAAGCTACGGATGTCTGTGTGGAGAACCGTTTTTGGAGATTGTATCGTCTCATGCGGCAATTTCAATTACATGCTCAGTTTCACTCTGCATGACCTTCACTCTCAGAGAAGGCCATGGAGGATGAGGGAACACTGAAGCTTTTGTTGCCGTTTGCAACGTTCTCCGTAGCAGAAGTTTGATGTTTGACATAGAGAGTATGGAGTTCAGTGGGGAACAGTGTGGAGAAAGGTCAAGCTTTCAGACATCAGAAGTTTAGGGCATGTGATCAGTTTTGGCCCTTGGGCGAGGAAGCCAGGGGAGGTGGACCTACTATGCAGGTGTCCAGCAGCCGAAGCGTCCTCTTCTTTCTCACATGGGGAATGACAGAAATCTGTGACGGAAACAGATGAAAGGAAGGGACAATATGCATATCATGAGCTTTGCTAGAATCCTTGGGCGCTTTTCATCTTCTCTTTCGTTTCAGCTTTTCCGGAGGAAAAGACCATGGCTTTTGTGGTGTTGGCCAGGCATCCTCGAGTGGCTTCAAGCTTTCTGGGCTCATTGCTTTCGGGATGCATAGCTGTCTTCAATTTGCAGGGCTTCTCTCAAAGAACCCGACAACTTCTTTTCTTGCCAGTGGACCCGCGTAAATCTGTGCATGGATTCTTTCGAATGTCTTCATGGCTGTACAGTGTAGCGGCGAGCTTCTGCTTCCGAGATGAACACTTTACGCATAGAAAACTCAGGCTGCTTCACAGAATTGCAGAACAAATGCTTCAAAACCGGGCTCGAAAAGCCATGGTGTCTGAGTGTTATCGCACCGTATTTCACATAGGACCAGTGGAACAAATGTAGGGAAGAACGATGCCGCGACTGTTATTTGAAGGCTGGGCCGTTATGGTCCCAGGTAGCTAAGCCCGATGGTTGGGCCTCTTCCTTCTTGAGACGGGGGCAGGGTTCAACCCCCGCCCACAACATGTAAGAGACATGTATAACTTGGAAAGATGAAGTATGTGGCTGATATGTCACTGTTTGTTCAGCCCTGCGGTAGTTGTGACTGCCCTTTAATCCAACCATGTAAACCCCTGTTTTTGTGGGATAAGGGGGGTCCCATGGGTCCTATGCTCTTCCTTGTACAGTTGCAATTTCAAAGTTAAAGCCCAGGGGAGTAGGTCTCGGCAGAACCTCCATTCAAAAAAAAAAAAGCTTTGATTGCCTTTGGGTTGTCTAACCCTTGCTTTGTGGGATATGGGGATCCAGTGGGTACTATGCCCGTTCACTTGTACAATTGCAATTTCAAAATTAAAGCTCGGAAGAGTAGGCTTCGGCTGAACCTCCATTAAGAAAAAAAAACTTTGATTGCATAAGAAATTAACGAAAGAATTACTTTGAACTTATCGTCGTGGTGGAACTAGCCTGGGTAGAGGGGAGGCAGAAAGTAATTTACTTGCTCTCTCCATAACTCACATGGATGTTCACTCTCCACTCTGATGTTGATGGTGTATCCTCTCTCCCATCTTCCTCCAGTTTTTGAAATACAATGCTGATGCTCTGTGCATTGGCCATGAATCCTTTTGTGATGCCAAAACTGTGAGTCTCTTATTCATGCAAATTCACTATTTTCTATATTGATTTTTACCCTTCATTTATGTGTCATGCAGTGCATGTGGTTCATGGCATCGTCTTCATTGTGTGTTATGTGCTTGTGAATGCATGATTTCGTTAATGCTAGGGCATAATATGTGTGCGCATATTGCCGTTCTAAAAGTTTGCCATGACATCTATGCATAATCCACAACTGCTTCCTCATAGTGTATGTGTGCACGCTACAAGTGCTATTGGTTACCCTGTTATGTGTCAATGTACATATAAGGAAGCAATATCCATAAATATGCCTTATACTGTCTATACTGCAGCTTTATGAGTCTGGACTAAGGCCTCTCGATTTTGCTCTCTGTCACTTCTCTCAATCTCTATCTCTTCTTGATATTAGTTTCTTTTTTTTCCTTTCTCTCTCTTCCATCTCTCTCTTTCTCTTTTTTCCACTAGCACCTTTGGAAATAATGGACTCTATATATGTAATTAGTCATGGAATTAAACTTTGGAGGAAGAATTTATGATGTGCAATGCTTAATATCGTTGTACCTCTATCCTCTTTCTAGCACATACGGATAATGGAATCGTTTGTCTAAATGTTTTGCTTACCTTCTCACTTTGCATTGGGATTAATATAGTGAGGCTCTTCATTGCTCTCCTCTTTTTTCTGCTTTCTCTCTCTCTCTCTCTCTCTCTCTCTCTCTCTCTCTCTTTGTCTCTCCTCTTTGCATGTTCTTTTATCCTGGTGCAAGAGAGTATAAATCTTTGTATGCATTTGAACATTCTAAATTACTATTCTTTGTAGTTTCTGAATATGGCTACGGATAGAAATTCCCACATCCAAATCCATATCTTCCTACAATGGGAAATAATCAATGGTGGTGGAATTTATCATGGCTAAGGAGGTGTAATAAATGTGGTCTTTCGTCCATGTGACTCCTTAGATGCTTGTTTAATTGTATTTGTTTTTTCATTTTCAATGTACTCATAAGGAATCATCTATGGAGGGGAAGGATCCTCCTTAGTTAGTGGTATAGGATTCAACTCCGATAAGGTTGTTTTGTATGGAAGAGCATTAGAAAAAGGACCTAACAATTAATAAAACCATGCTTTTTGTTAAACTTATTAGAGATTGCAATAGATAAATGGAAATGAAAGGTTTGTACACAAAATATTCAAAGGAATATGTATAGTAACGATAATGTTTCACAGAGAGAACATCTTGTTATTAGCAAGGACACCAGTTAACTAACATAGCGTGAGATCATGTACTACACATGCTAAATCATTCACAGAGTTTTCATAATCTTTGAGCTTATACAGCCCATAAGATAAAATGCCAGAAGCAATAATCACGTCACCATTTGATAGATCATGAACTGTACCTCTATCATCAACAAATTTCACAACCAAGCCAATCTTGGCTAAAGCCGAAACTGATAACAAATTCTTCTTGATCTCTGGCACAAATAAATCATCTAACAAAGTGAAAGAACTACCATCAGTAGTAGTCAAAATGATCTTATCAACTACCATGGCAGGATAAGAGGAGTTGTTGGTGCATGTGACAGTATTCCCTGTAGGGGGAGGTGAAGAGAAGAAACTGTGCTACGAGGTAATATGTTTGGTCATCCCACTATCAAAGTACCAAACATCTGATTCTACTCATGAGAAGATGGGTCAAAACTGCAAATAGTAGTAAACGTTGTTGACACTCAAGGTCAAGCACAAGCATGGAAGTTCATCAAAGACTGGACACACAAGAATAAGGAGCATGTAGGGAGCTCTAAGAAGCACATGTCAAATTTTCAGAAGAAATCCCTATGAAAATAGTGATGTTTATCACTAAAAACCATTGTAAATACCATTTTCCATTTTTGTAACTCCATTTTGTTCAAGCCGAGGAGTCCTCGAGCTTGAGAGTATTAGAAGTATCACCCTGCCAATTTTCATAATTTTTAGACTTCGTTTGAGCCCCCAAATAAGCCCTGGAACCTAATTTTTAACTAGGCCAGACACTAGGTCTGGACAGGGCCAAAACCACTAAAAAAACTATAAAAGGGGATGGAAAACTCATTTTTGGGGATCAAGCAGTATCATATCGCGTGCAAAGTTGGTATCATATCGTCGACTCAGTATCGTATTGTGTATAAGGTGGTATCATGTCGTCCATGTGGTATTGTACGTCCCTTACTCTGGTATTGTATCGTGAGGTTGGTATCGTATCATGGACCTGGTGGTATCGTCTAGTGAGTGGTATCGTATCGTGAGGTGACTTGGTATCGTATCGTCGATCAAGCACTATCGTATCACGTGCAAAGTTGGTATCATATCGCTGACTCAATATCGTATCGTGTATAAGGTGGTATCATATCGTCCATGTGGTATCATATCATCCCTTACCCTGGTATCGTATCGTGAGGTTGGTATCGTATCGTGGACATAGTGGTATCGCATAGCGAGTGGTATCGTATCATGAGGTGACTTGGTATCATATCGTGCCTTAGATCCCTTGTATCGTATCGTCTTGCTAGCAGTATCGTATCGTGGAAGTTGGTATCGCCTTGGTGGTATCGTATCATCTGAGGTGATATCATCCATGGTAGTAACAGGTATCATGGAAAAAGAGGCATCGTATCAAATGTTCCGAGGTACTCCCAGAGAGACAAGGCTTATGAACCTAAGATCAAGTAGACACTTGGGAAGAGATAGATAAAGTACCAAATCATCTGAGGCTAGTGTCAACCATACAACCAAGTCGGGGGCTCACAACTCAGTGGTTAGGACTACGTGCTGAGTTCACAGACGAGTGAGTCAGAAATGTCTTTTAACTTGGAGAGACTCTTGGCTTCTGAAGACATGCATAGTTCAATACCTAGGGAAGGTTCTATGTCTATAGTGGAAGGAGAATATCAGATGTCTCTTCAATACATATCCACTAATTTGCAAGGAATACCCATATACCTCGATGGTCTACACAGGTCAGTAGCAAGAATGATAAACACTACAGAATTAGAAATAGTTCCAAGGCCAGCTATCAAGTATGAAGGTGGAGTTTACATGGACAAGATGGGCCAGATATATGTAGTAACCAAAAACCCTGATCAGATTGATGAAAGAGGAGAGTTAGAGGGACAAGGAACTTTTGGGAGAACCAACAGTGGAGATACGGTGACTACCCCTAGGGGAAAGTCAGTAATGACTCAAGTATTGCAAGCAGACAAGATACCCCAAAATGACTATCTAATGGATGTGTGATTAGTACATGGATCATACCTACTCCTACAAACTGATTCACTGAGACAAGGAGAAGGCATCAGCCCAATAACTATATACAAGTTTAGGGATCCGAAAAATCCTTCTAGAGTTACATATCTAGACCAAAATCAAAGGAGATATTGGCCTGTAGATGAAGTGGAGGGGTCTAGATTAAAGTACGTAGATCTGCCTATATTCCCTCCTCAAGATCAGGCAACTACCTCACAAAACCCATTCCAGACCCAACAAAGAATGGAAAATGTGATGTCAGGACAAACGAGCCAACGTAGTATCCGAACAGATCTCAGGTGCAATCCACCATGCCAGGAATTAACTCCCACAACCAAACTAGCCACGGAATGGGAAATATGAGTAGAACCACCCTTAGGGAAGAACCACCTCAAGGTGTAGGAGCTAGAATACACCAAGTAAAACCCACTCTTCCCATCATAATTGGATCCCCAGAGCTAGGCAACAGACTGAGACCAATCCAATTGGCCAAATGTATGCAAAATCATTACGATGGCACAAGAGAGCCCTATGACCACATTGCAGAATACAAACAGGTGTTGCGAGTGGAGCAAGTGGATGATTTTTTTCGTGCAATTTAAATCCTTTGGGCTAACCCTCATGGGAATAGCCTTAACTTGGTTTCAATCCTTGGATCCAAATTCCTTTGGCAATATCGAACAATTCTTCCAAGAATTTATTGGGGAATTCACTAAGCGAGGGGTCAAGCATAATTTTTCGTCCTTACTACATGTTTCAAACAAGATCCTAATGAGACAGTAAAAAATGCAGCACGAAGATTTAATCAATATGTAGACCGATGCCCTGTGATAGAGAGACCTTCTCAGCAGAAAATGATATCCCTATTTTAAGAAGGTCTAACCAACAAAACGTTGAGAATCTTAGTATAAAACGATTGCAAACCCTAAGTGAGTGTCTTCAGGAGTGCATAGATTTGGAAGACAGCTTAGCTGAGGATCTCAAAACCACACAAGATCCTATCAAATCAAAGGATACAAGGAGCAATGAGACTTGTAGTTCGAGTAATGTGGAGGAAGTGGCAGAGTTAGTGGCCAAGAAATTGGGAGTACAAGGACAAGGGAACTACCAAAACCCCCCCTTGAGAAGGCCAATGTCAAGAAGTTGCACACTTTGCGGTGGAGATCATCCATCTCATGTCTACACTAGAGAAGGATTATGGTTATCACAACCTTTCCCTTACTATAGACAACCAACTCAGGGGCCTAACATGTACTCTTACAGTGAGCAGAAGTACACCAACCCCAACATTGAAAACTATCCATTTAATAGACAACCACGACCGTTTGTACCACCCCAATATAGGCCATACAAATACCCTCTTGGAGAACAAGGCAGAGAAGTTCTTAGGTATAAACCATATCCAGGACCGCAAGGAGCAACTAGACCGTACGAACATGGAGGATATGGCCAACCTCCACCCGTACTAGGACAAAAACCAACCCACCCACAGAATGTAGTTCTAGTGAAGTACGCCCAACTAACAAAAAACCTAGAAATAGCCTTAGTACGAGTGACACCTTTGATTAGTTTTGAAACAGCAAATCAAGGTTTTGATCAGAACCAAGGAGAGTCTTACTGCTATGAGGCAAGCCCGATGGAACATGACCAGAGCTAAAAGAAGCAATACTATGATTATGAGGAACATGAAAACCCTTATGGACCAGAATATGCTAATCTCATGTATAAGAATCCTAACCCCAAGCCCAAAGTGAAACAAATGGGACCACAAGACCCTAGAGGACCATGTTCTAGATATCAGTGCGACCATGTCATTCACGAAGGGTCCAATCCGCCAGCTCCGATACAAGGGCAGAACATCACAATACAAGTCTTTTGTCTTGAGTGTGGCAAAGAACAAATCTTGAGAGATTGTCCTGGACACCCCTCTAGTGCACCAAAGGTTACACCCGTTAATGTAGTAGGCTTAGTAGGGGATTCAAGTTCCATTAGCAGTAAGGTAGCTCCTATACATGCAGTTACTAGGGCACAAGCCTTACAACAATCTAAACCAGCTGAGAAATCAGAGCCAATTGAGTTAGGAGAGCCTACTAAGAGAAAAACAAGGACATGGAAGGATACTAGAGAGAAGACCAATTGTAAGTGGACCAAAAAGTTATCCGAACTAGAAGAAAGCCTGAAAGATGCAAAAACAAGAATAGAAGATATTGCCTCTCAAAATCTCTCGCATGCTGAAACTCCATCCACACCACCTCATCCCCACCCACCAACCATTGTAAATAGACCACAGCCAGGGTTTGTTCTTGCAGATCCAATCCCAGAACACTTGGACATGATGTTCAAGGCATACCAGGCTCGACTTCAAGAAGGGCCAACACTTGCAAACCTAGAATAGAACTAGCCTAGAGCAGATTTAGAGATTGAACGGACAAAAATGTTCATAAAAATGGTGGAACTAGCTCAAGCTATGTTCGAGGCCAATCAATTGTTCAATCAGATGAATGCTATTACACCGGGTTTGCACCTCCATGGCTTACTAGATAGATTGGAGCAGTTGGTAAATAAACCACAGGTTTCTTTACCTCCACAGGCTCAACCATCTATTGAGAGAGAAAGCTCATCACCAAAGAAAGTCTATGTTCCTGGCCCCATAGATGATTGAGCACCTCTTTCAATTCAACAGCACGCTCAAAAGTTCTTGTGAAAAATACAAGAAGAGAAATGGGCCAAGGAGAAGGATGCTCCCCCTCCTATTCTTGAGTTGATGACCTTCATGATCAATTTCCACAAGACATTCCATCTATTTATGAAGACCAAGTAGAGCAAAAATGAGAAGAAAGATTAGAATTTGAATCCAATTCTTTACAAGAGTTGCCACAGTTCACAGGCCCATGGGAATCTGAATCTCTCGAGGTCAGAGCTCCCACAATATTGATCAGAAACAAAGACTTGATGGTTCCAAGAAACACTAAAGTCATGACAAACACTAAGATTCAGTGTCATCTCACTTTAGACGAGCTGCTCAAAGTAGAACCTGAGTTATGGAAACGTGTGGCAAATCAGGTTCCAGAACTTGATTCCAAAATGCCAAAAGCAGGCTCTAAAGAGAAAGTACCGGAGATACCTCTAGACAAAATAGGGGACATGAGCGAAGGTGAGGAAGGTAATACTTATCTTCCGATCACCTACCAAGGTTACACAACCAAAGCGATCATAGATTCAGGTACTGGTGTTGCTATTGCAACCACCTCCTTGTGGAAGCAATGGGGTAAACCCGCATTAAGACCAACTAGAATGAAGCTTCAGATGGTTGATGGCCATGTGGAAAGACCTCTAGGATTGCTAGAAGGGATAACTCTAACCACTTGTGGTGTAGAGTTTGAGCACACATTTGCTATATGTGACTTTGGTAAAACTAATACCTACGAAATGATCCTAGGAAGACCCTTCCTATGACAACTACAAGTTGTACAGGATTGGAGAACCAACTTCTTATACTTGCAGCACTTAGGGGTCACATCCAAGGTCAATTTGAAGGATTACACCTTCAGAGATGTACCACCCCTACAGTGGAATCCTATCCACAAGGAGCAAGAAGATTCAATCTCTATGCATTCTAGAAGTTCATCTGATACATCTTGAATGCATGAAGATACTCATTTGTGGATGTGCAAGGTCGCAAAGGAAGAGGAAAAATGCTTAAAGGCAAGAGAAAAAGGAACTTCTCAAGGAGATAGACCAGTTAGAGACCCAACATATACACCGATGATCTTTTCGAATGAGGAATTTGAGCCTAATGGTTGGTGTTGAGCCCATAAAAGTCATGTTGATCAAAGTCAACTACAGTCAAAGTCAAAAGGTAAAAGTCAACTGGTCAAAGTCAACAATGTCAAGGTCAAAGTCAACAGGTGCAAAGTCAAAGTGCTAAAGTGCAGGTGTCAAAGTGCACAGGTAGTGCACAATTAATGGTCCACAAAGGGTAAATTGGAGAAAGTGGGTTGCAGGTTGCAGAGGTATTTTCTCTAATTTCCCTAAGGTTCAAAGTGTGTTTTAAAGTGTTTTGGAAGGTTCAGGTGAACCCCCTTTTATGTGCAAAAGTGAAGACTTAAAAGGAAAATGTGAAGGTATGTGAAGCGGCAGCATATGCACAAGTGGAAGTATGGCCCCTCAATTAATATTTTGGGTTTTAGTCTAAAGTCACTACAGGACAAAACAGTGAGTCGTTGGCTGCCACTTGTAAAGACAATCTTGGGACATCAAAGTGAGCACCAAGATACTATTGCAGTTAGGAGCATACGTGATCGACACACTCAAATCAAGGCAAGGACTATTCTTGGACCAATCTTAGAGTAAGCAAGGGAAGCATAGTCTAAGTGAAGCAAGAGAGAGAAGTGCAAGAGTCACCAGTGTGCGACGCAGAGAAGTGGAGTTGAAGGAGTGCATAGAGAGTGACTAAGGGATTGTGCAGAGAGTGCTAAGCTAGTCCCCCAAGGATCTCAAGGTCTCTTTGCAGTGTGCGCGTGCCGACATAAGGTATTCATTCCTCCCCCTTAGTGGAAGCTTGGTGCCAGGTGTGCACAAGGATAAGCTTGAAGCAGGTGGAGGTCTGGTGCAGAGGAGGCCGAGGGCAAGAAGACTTTGAGATATTTGGTATTTTGTACTTGAGCACTCTGTGTGATTGTGCATAGAAGTATTGGCTTGTATTGTGCTTCAAACATTGTAATTGTCTTACTGTAATCAATCGGCAGAAGCTTCCAAGGTGTATTTCCTCTTCTGGTTTTTTTCTTTTCTCCTACAAACCCTCAAACTCCTTCTTGTCTAAGAATCCCCCAACAAAATTTGGCACGCACGGTGGGACATCCAAGGAGATTTGAGCTTAGGAGAAACCAAGTGCAAAGTATAGCAGAGGTCACAGGTCACGTGTCTACAGTGCTACTACAGTGTTACTTCATCAACCAAAAGGTAAATGTTCTTGTCAAGTGTCTCATATTAAGTGGGCTATGAGCTGCTCATGACTGCAACCCGGTCCCAAACATTGAGGGTCACCTGCAAGCAGACAAGAAGGAAGGTTGTTAGAAGGTCCTCCAGTCCACTATCTTCAACCTCATCAGTAAAGAGCATGGCGGGTCAGGTAGACTTGGAAACTTTACTCTCTAGATTAAATATAAAGTTTCCTTCTTTCAAAGGCCTAGCTCAGGAGGATCCGGATGAACACATTAGAAGGTTTTTGGCACTATGTAAGACTAGAGGCTTAATGGGTAGGGAGGATGCCTTTTTTATTCTCTTCCCTGCCACATTAGAGGGATTAGCAGATAAGTGGTTCAGTCAGTTTGCTGAAAACTATTTTACCACTTGGGATGTGATGAAAGATGCATTTAAAAATCAGTTCCAGCATCGCAACATTGCGGAGATTATCATAGAAGAACTAGAAAATTTGAGATTGGGTCCAGGAGAAAAGTTCTCAGAGTTTGTGACTAGGGCCAAAGCACTAATGGCTAAATTGCCAGATCCACCACACGATTTTTTTGTTAAGAAGTGGTTAGCTAAGCCCCTACCTGTGGCCACCCAATGCAAAATAAAGGAATTAGTGTTGCCTACAGCCTCCATAGAGGAGTTCATCAACACAGCCACACGCTTGGAGCAGATAAGGCACCAATATGGAGCAACTTCTTCTCAACCAAAATATGGTACAGAAATGGAGGATCCAGTGATCCAGCTAACGAAGTGTTGGGGATGTAAGGGTCATGTGACCTTACCCCCATATTCATATATATACATCATATATAGAGTATTGCCTCAAGAGAGATCATTATGTGGGTTTCGAGGCTCCCACGCATGTCCGCGCGTCGTTCCTCTCTTCTCTCTCCCTCCATCTCCTCTTTGCTCCTCTTCTTCTGCACACCAAAGCCCTTCATTGGTATCAGAGCATGCTGAAGGCTAGTGTGCAAGAAGCTTCAATGGAAGCTTAGGTCAGAAGAGGTAGAAGTGCAGGTCGGCATCTCTTGACAACAGTTCAGTATTTCACCCATAACTCGAACTAGAAAGCTCGGAGTGAATCGGACTTTTGAAGTGCCGAAAATTCGAAAAACGCAGAGTATTGTAGAAGGCGAATCTACATTGAGTAGAATAGCAGGTCGGTTTTTGAGTCATAACTTGAGTTCTACAGCTCGGAATTTGATGATTCAACTTGCTAAAAGTAGCTTGGAAAGATAGCTACAACTTTGTAAGAACTCAGATTCAGATTCTTAGTGCAAGGTCACCGAAACTGCAAAATACAGAGTAGCAGTGTTGTAGGTGATAGTGAAATTGACAGCAGGTGCTTGTTTTATGCATATCTTGAGCTACACACCTCCAATTGAGGTGTTCTTTATCTCGTTACGTAGCCAAGAATCAGATCTTGGAGTTTTCTGAAGAACCAAAGTTCAAATTCAGAGGTTATCATCTCTGAAACAACAAAACACAGAGCAGCACATTTATGCTATAAGAACCCTAATTGCTCTTGGAGGTTGATTTTGCTTTGGAACTTCTTCGAGAGAAAATTTTTGGTGTGCAAGCTCTTATTCTTAGAGCTTGAAGGCATTGTACATGTATGATCATTGTGGTAGCTCCTCAATATGAGAGTAGAGCATGATCTTGTCACGTGTTTGGCATGTAAGATGACATTGTGGTATACTCTTTTTTGAGGTTTATGTCATCATGAATTCGATCATGGATATATAGTGGCATTGTCTATATCTTGCTTATGCCACTTGGTTACGGATTTACTTACCGATTGCACATATTTTATGAGAGATTGTTTGGATCTAGATTGGTATTTGTATCTTTGTTTTCTTTGCAGGTACATGATTCAGATTGGAGCCTCAGTTACACGTTTGTTTGTCACCGTTATTAGCATTTGGTCATTGATTGATATCTATTTGCCAGTGTGATTCTTGACACATATGGATGGTGATTCCCACATGGTTATTTTGGTTCTAGAGTCCTTTTTACAGAGGAGATGCTGTCGAAATTTCATCGGCTTTTATGCTAGAAAGGAGCTCTAGTGGATCTTGAAGCTTGTGCGATAGCTTTGGATCATTATTTATCTCCATTCATTTGGACTTGATCACAGGTTATTTGCGATAGGTTGGACCATCTTGCAGGATTCATTCTTGAGTGGGAGGTGCATCACCATTGTATTGGCATGTATTGCTATCACTTTTTTGGCATATGTAGTTGCCATTATCTTTGGTTGGATCAGTGACAGGTGGTGACAGGTTACTTATTGATCTTTGGTTATTGGTTATCTTGTTTGATTGCTCAGTTTACAGGGGATACTCTGTCGAAATTTTCCCAAGATTCTTTCACATCTATGTGGTCACTTTGGAAACTTGGTGAGCAGGCTTATGCTCATGGTTTTATGTGCATGCTAGATGCATGGTTATGTGATATGTGGTTCACATGGTTTCTTCTCCAGTGAGACATATGTGATGTGAGTTATGCATATGGATATGCAGGTGTGATCCTATTCAGGATAGAGTATTGTTTCTAGTCTCTTGTTACATTGCTAGTCTATTGGATTGCCAACATGGTGTCTTCTCGATTTGATGGCACTGACTTTCCGAGATGGAAAGCTCAGATGTGGCATACATTGGTTCGTGCAAGGTTACATATGTATGTGCATAGAGATGCATAGAGGCCTCGTGACATGCCCAACCATGTATGGATGGATATGGATGCATTGGCCAGCTCCACTATCCGATTACAGCTTGTGGATTCTATATATGAGTCTATTATGTATGAGGAGACGAGTAGTGTATTATGGCAGAGACTACATGATATGTATGTGAGTCCATTGACTCATGTGAGACATAGATCACATCGACAATTTCGATGTTGGCATTGTGGTCGTGAGGGCCATATTCGACGACGTTGCTTCAGGCGGATGCGACGACGACATCAAAGACATGCACGTGATGTAGATTAGGTAGTGACTTTAGGAGAGTCTATGGCAGTTGATTATGCTAATGATGGTGATATCACTTTCTCCTATGGTTCATCTCATGATTCCTCTTGTTCATTGGATAGCACACATATGGCTTGGTTGCTTGATGCATTAGCCACTTTTCATGTTACTCCACATCGCGAGTGGTTTTGTCGATTCTCAGGTGAGAGTCGTGGATGTGTGGAGTTGCCTGATGGTACGACATATGACATTGAGGGTGCAGGAGATGTATGCCTTATGCTACCTAGTGGAGCATCACTTATACTCAGACATGTACGTTATGTGCCTTCATTCCCTATGAGCCTGATTTTAGTTAGCCAGTTACAGGAGAGCAGATATTATGCATTCCTTGGTGAGCATCATTTTCAGTTGCAGTTGGGATAGCTTATGCTTGTCAGAGGTGATAGGATTGGGCACATGTATCCACTGCAGGTACTTCATGTGAGAGATAGTCTCGTCTCAGTGGGAGTTCAGCCTTATGTGCGATGTGAGACTCGTCATGTCTCATTTTGTCTACCTACAGACAGGTCTATGGATATTCTTGATGCACATGTATGGCAGGATTCAGATGCTCAGATAGATGCATATGTAGAGCATGTTTTGGATGCTCATGATGCTTATGGAGAGCATGATTATTCTGATCATATAGATGCTATTATGGAGCATACTTCAGATGATCAGTTGGATGTTTTAGAGCATGATGTGGATGCTCATGTAGAGCATTGTGATGATACTCAATTAGAGTTAGATCATCAATTTGATCTTTATGTTGATGTTGTGCAGTTAGCTCATGCGGAGCATGATGATACACTTGGTGTGGTAGAGCACGATAGCTCTCATGGTACACAGTGTATGGTAGAGCATATTAGCTCTCAGGATGCACAGCTAGATACATCCTTGGTTGCGAGCATGGCTGATTTAGATGCTGATGAGTCAGCGATCATGCAGTCATTCTTGGATTCGCTCATGCCAGATGTTGACACAGATATGTCAGGACATGTTGATCTTGATGATGGTGCTTTGGATGCCTTGGATACAGGCATGGCCGACATACTTAGGTTAGCCAGGATAGCACATGTTTCGTCAGCATTCGGGAGTCTGATGTACGAGTTGTTATGCTCGAGACCAGACATTGCAGTTGCTATTGGAGCATTTGCACTTGGAGTTGTCAGTCGTTCGATGATTGACATAGGGATAGAGCGAGTGGGAGCTTTGCAGGAACTTCATCAGTTCTTGCATCAGTCATATGTGTGCTTGACTCTTATCGATATGAGTCTAGAGTAGTTTGAGGTGCATGGATACACCTTGTTCGAGGCAGTTGGTGTAGGCTGATCTGGTATGGGTAGAGATCCGGACTCTTCTGTACATTATTGTATAGTCCTACATCATTCTTTGTATATGTTACCACTTATGGTCACATTGACCCTTAAGTGGGAGATTGTTGGGGATGTAAGGGTCATGTGACCTTACCCCCATATTCATATATATACATCATATATAGAATATTGCCTCAAGAGAGATCATTATGTGGGTTTCGAGGCTCCCACGCATGTCCGCGCGTCGTTCCTCTCTTCTCTCTCCCTCCATCTCCTCTTTGCTCCTCTTCTTCTGCACACCAAAGCCCTTCAAGAAGGAGCTAGAGGGCTTAAAAAGGAATAAGCCCTACAAAGAGGAGGAGACTGCTGTTGCTCAGTTGAGGAGGGAGATTGAAGCACTAAAGCTCCAAAAGGAGGAGGAGGCCCAAGCAGAGGAATTGGCTCAGCTACGACAGGAGCTACAGGAACTCAAAGGGAGTGGCATCAAGAGTGGACTTTGGTGTTCCATGTGCAGCAAGCAAGGTCACATAGTAAGTGAATGTCCTCTGTTAAGTGTGACTTGTCAATTATGCAGGAAAGTTGGCCATGAGGCCCATGAATGCCAATCAAGGGGAATGCCTGCAACGACATACTGGACACAAGGAGGACCCCCAACACCAGCAAATGTGATGGCTACTGCACCAAATCCAGGTAACAACTATAATCCTAGACAGAGGAATAACTTTGGAAATGGGCCTAGGAGGCCAATCATCCGTTTCAGATGTGGAGAATGCGGGCACTATCAAAGTAGGTGCACCCTACCAGAAAATGCCCCTCCTTGTAGGAACTGCCTTGAGGCAAGAGACCATTATACCAATTGTTGTCCTAAGAATCAAGTCTCTTCATCCTAGCCCCATATTCAAATGATTTTTGTGCACAAAGAAGAAGTGTGTGATCTAGTCAATGAGCCATCACCATCTACTAGGGTGGTGCAATTAGAAGAAATAGAATCTTTGACTGTGCAGACAAGAAGCAATGGGAAGGTTCAAGTAGACATAGGACAAGGATCAAAGATTAAGGAATGGAATCAAGAGAGAGAACCATCTGAAGATAAAGCCACCACAGGTGCAGATACAAGGCAAAAAGGAGATCTCATATGCACCAGTGATGCCATTGGGCATGCCTTCATCAGGGCTCATGAGGAGTTTGATAAGTCAACTGTAGCCCATGCTCTCAAGGAATCAGAGGCTTCAAAACTACTCAAGTCCATGAAAAAGGAGGTTAGTATTTTTTATTTAATAAAGATGGATGGGAAATTCAGGTCAGAGTTATTGCAGATAATTGATGAAGCTTCCACTACAAGTTTCGTGGCAAAGACTGCTGTTTTACATAAAGGAAAAATTGTAGGGGAAGCACCCCTTACAAATTATAAAAGTCCTCGGCTGACAGTATCTATCAAAGGTCATGAATTTCAAGGAGTTATTGTGGATGGTGGTTCTGGCATTAACTTGATGCCTGAACATACAATGGAAAAGATTGGACTCCACCCTTCAAGGCCTGCAAATTTCACTGTTACTTTGGCAGATCAGAGCAAAGTAAGGCCCTTGGGAGTGATCCCAAAAGTTCCACTTGAAGTACAAGGTAATCTATTCATTCTGGATTTTGTGGTTTTAAGATTGCCCCAGGTTGAAGGAGGATTTCCCCTCTTAGTTGGAAGACCATGGCTGAGGCATGCAAGTGTCATTCATGATTGGGGCAAGGACACTATGTGGGTACAAAAGAAAGGGCAAGAGCTGACACAGATTCATTTAGAAGAGGGCCCAGATAATCAAGGAAACACTAGCATGATGCAAACAGTTGGCATATGCATGGAACCAGAATCAGAGGATCAACCCCAAATAGATTTCGAGGAAGAAGAGGATATTCTAAATTGGCTCCAAGCAGGCAACTCTTCCTCTTGTTTTGGAATTTTTCTTAATAATTCTTGCACGACTGAAGGTTATGATGAAGATAAGGAGAAAGTCCAGGTTGATGGATTGGGAGAGCCCATCACAGACCACAGAAGGGGCAGGAAGACACCCCTCAAATACAACTTGGAGGAGGATATGACAACCACAGATAAGGAGGTTACTAAAGCTAAAGGCAAGGTAAAAGATTCTAGTGAAGAGTGTTCTTTCCCGATTCAAGAAATCCCTGCAGGATGGATGCAGGACAGGGAGGAACACATTGAAATCCAAAATACACTTGCTTATGAAGTAATGCACGAAAAGCTAGTAGAAGAAGACAAGGAAGAAGATGAGCACGAAGATAATATGGTAGAGAGAAATCCTGTCAAAGAAATACAATTAGGCACTCAAGACAATATTCGGCCAGTTTTGGTGGCCACTTGGTTGTGGAGCCACCTAGGGCTCCTTGAAAAGGTAAAATCATTCTTGACCCATTATACAGATGTTTTTGCCTGGCATTATAAAGACTTAGAAGGAGTGCCTGCAACTTATGGAGAGCACAGAATCCCTCTGGTTGATGGAGCCAAACCCATAAGAGGGAAGAGTTATAGACTTAATCCAAAATATGCTGAAGTTGTCTATGTGGAAATACAGAAGATGGAGGATGCAGGAATCATCATTCCTGTGGAACACTCAGAGTGGCTCTCACCTATGGTTATAGTACCAAAGAAGAATACTAATAAAATCAGAATTTGTGTTGACTTTAGAGCACTCAACAAGGTGACCATTTCGGATGGTTTCCCAATGCCTTTTGCAGAGCAGGTCATTGAAGAAGTGGCTGGGCATGCATTATATAGCTCTATGGATGGATTTAGTGGCTATAATCAAATATCAATACACCCAGAGGATCGTGAAAAGACTGCTTTTATCACACCTTGGGGAACATATGTGTATGTAAAAATGCCATTTGGGCTCAGAAATGCTCCAGCCACCTTTAACAGAACGGTCAATCTCATTTTTGGCCCTCTATTGCTGGAATCACTTAGAATCTTCATGGATGACTTCTCTTCGTTTTCAGGCTCTCACAAAGAAACTCCTCTAGATTGTTTGGACCATCACTTGAGGCAGCTGCAGAATGTTTTCAAGAGATGCAGGGAGACTAAGCTAAAGCTCAATCCAAACAAATGTCATTTCCTTGTGACAGAAGGAACTCTCTTAGGACATGTGGTGTCGGCTAAAGGTATGGCCCCGGATCCTGACAAAATCATTTCTATATTAAAGTTGCCTAAACCTAAATCTCCTAAAGAGGTTCAGAGTTTCTTGGGGCATACTGGATACCATAGAAGGTTTATAAAAATGTACGCAGAGATAGCCAGACCACTGGCTAGACTTACAGGTAAGGAAGTTCCTTTTAAATGGGAAGAAGAGGAGGAAAAAGCATATCAAACATTACGGTCAAGGTTAGTGTCTGCTCCTATTTTGATCACACCTGAGTGGTCAAAAATCTTTCATATACATGTAGATGCCAGTGCCTATGCAGTGGGGGCAGTTTTGACCCAACCCAGTGAAGAATTTAAAGTGGACAAACCAATTCAATATGCCAGTAGAATCTTGACCAAGGCTGAAAGGAATTACAGTACTACAAAAAGGGAAGCTCTAGCAATGGTTTTTGCTATCCAAAAATTTCGTCATTACTTACTGGGAGTAAAATTTATTATTATAACAGATCACCAACCACTAAAATACTTGCTCAACAAACCACAAGCCACTGGTGGAATATGGAGGTGGTTATTGTTGTTCCAAGAGTTTGATTTTTCTGTAGTCCACAGACCAGGTAAAGAAAATGTTATGGCGGATCACCTATCCAGAATCAATATGATGAATCAAGCTAGTGGAAACAATGATGATTTTCGAGATGCTCATCTGTTTGCTATACAAGCTCAAGGTTGGTATTATGATATCATTAAAACTGGTCTGTATCCAGAAAAGGCTAGTGCTGTACAAAGGAAGAGACTGCTAATCAAGAGTAGACCATATACCTTCATTGAAGATAAATTATATAGACAAGGCAAGGATGACAGGTTAAGGAAGTGTTTGGAAGAAGAAGAAGTGAGGGAAGTCCTTCACTCTACACATGAAGGAACAGGTGGTGGGCACCTTCCAGGGCATATTATGAGTCAGAGGATACTGGATGCTGGTCTATGGTGGCCTACACTATTTAAGGATGCGGATGAATGGGGAGAGGCATGTGATGTTTGCCCGAGGTGTGGACCTAAGCCAACAAAGCAGAGGCATAGCCCCTTGATTGTTTCCACTTCCTGGCAACCATTTGAGAAGTGGGGGCTAGATTTTGTAGGGCCCATCTACCCTCTCGCGATTCCAAAAAGAGAGAAATATCTCTTGATAGCTACAAATTATGCGACAAAGTGGGCTGAAGCTATTGCCTCCCCTGACTGCACTGCCCAAACTGTTGCTGATTTCATTTAAGTAGCATCATTTGCAGGTTTGGATGTCCACTTGAAATTTGTACAGATCAAGGTACCCATTTTGTCAATAAGGTCTTGCAGGAAATTTTCAACAGGTATAGAATTCTACATAGGACCTCTTGTGCCTACTATCCAAGAGCCAATGGTCAGGCTGAATCGACAAATAAGGTTTTAATCTCAATGTTAAGGAGGGAGTGTATGTTACAGCCCACTTCTTGGGGCATTGCTTATCAAGGTACCCTATGGGCATATAGGTTAGCTTACAAAGAGGCCACAGGATATTCTCCATTCCAACTGGTTTATGGCATATTGCCCATTGAGCCCTTTGAATTTGTACATGGATCACCTAAGATAACATTCATGCAGGGCAAGAAAGATTGTGATGTCTCTCAGAGGCTCGGAGCACTACATAAAGTGGAGGAGATTCGTCTACTAGCAACAAAACAATTGATAGAGACTCAGATGAAGAGGAAGGAGGCACATGATCGACATCTGTGGAACAACAACATAGAACCAGGCATGTTAGTTCTTCTCCATAGACCTCATCTTCATACACAATTGAGAGGAAAATGGCTTCCACATTGGGAAGGACCTTATCGAGTCAAAACAATGCTAAATTGGGGTGCTGTGGAGTTAGAGACGCTGAAAGGAGAGGCCTTGCCACTGGTCAACATATCAAGGCTCAAGGCCTATCATCAACACACTTGAAGAAGTATGGATCACCTGGAACTGCAAAATCTGTCAAGGTTGTACATAGCTTTCTCATCTCATTTTGCTCAGTTTTACTAGTTTTCTTTATCAATTTCATTCTTGTTCCTTGTGTTTTTAGCTAGCCTAGAAGGCATTTCATAACCTCTACAAAAGTAAAAATTTTGGGTATTTTTGGAAATTTTTCTAGCATTTTTAGCATTTCTCTAGCATTTTTTATCCTTTTCCGATATCATTTTCTTGCCAAATAGGAGGAATAAAAGGAGGCTCTCTGTGGTTTGATGAAGGAAATTGGGCCTAGCCTTGTAGAAAATTTCATGAGAATTTTTTCAGAATTTATTTTTTGGCATTTTTGTTTATTTTTCCTTCAATTTTCTCTATTTTTTGGGTTATTTTCCAAAAACAAAAAAGCCCCCCCCCCCCCCCCCCCAGGATTTTCGGGTTGAAAAAAAAAACAAAAGATCTCTCCCCCCCCCCTCCCCCCCCCCCCTCCCCCCCCCCCCCCCTCCCTCCCCCCCCCCCCCTCCCCCCCCCCCCCTCCCCCCCCCCCCCTCCCCCCCAGTCCCCCCCTCCCCCCCCCCTTCCCCCCCCCCTCCCCCCTGCCCCCCCTCCACCCCGCCCCCCCTCCCCCCCGCCCCCTCGCCCCCCCTCCCCCCCCCCGCCCCATTTAATTTTTATTTTTTTGTTTATTTTATATTTTTTTATTATTTTTATTTTATTTATTTATTTTTTATTTTATTTATTTTCTTTTATTTATTTATTTATTTTATTATTTATTTTCTTTATCTTTTTTTCTTTTTCTGTATGAGCGTTCCAAAAAAAAAAATAGACGACCATTTTTTTAAAATTATTAGTATATATATAATTTAATTTTTATTATTTTTATTTTTTTTATATTTTTTGGCTCAAAGCTTTTGGCTCTGGATCGTGCCTCGATTGGCCGTTTTTTACAAAAATGTAGTCATTTTTATGTTTTTTGGCACCTTTGGACTCAATCTTTGGCTTTATTTTCCCAAATTCCAACTTTTTCTCTGACTTTTGGTCACAACCCACATGTTTGGAGCACATTTATCACATGTTTTTATTTCACAACATTGTCCACATGGTCTACTCTCACCTCATCTTCCATTAAGTTTTTATGTTTCCCATATGTACCCTCTATAGCCCTCCAGTTTGATCATTTTAGCCCCCTCCAAACCCCTGATTCCTACTCCCAATCCCTCCCTTTACCAATCTGCCCAGCCACATCCTTAAACCTCCCTGCCCCATCCATCTCCGCACCCTCAACCCTCTCTACCCCTTCCTTACTACCCTCCCATTGCAACCCTTTGCTTTTCCATGGAAAATTCCAATTTTTGGTTCTTCTCTGGTGCTTGTTCTATTCTGCTTTTGGTGGAAATGGTTGTTGCTCAGATGTCCTCTTCCAGTTTTTGCAGCTCTCTTATCATGGTGTCCTATATGCTCAGAGTTTTGGCTGTAGCTCTCCGGGACGGAGAGCACATTAGGTGGTGGGCAACTGTTGAGCCCATAAAAGTCATGTTGGTCAAAGTCAACTGCAATCAAAGTCAAAAGTTCAAAGTCAACAAGGTCAAGGTCAAAGTCAACAGGTGCAAAGTCAAAGTGCTAAAGTGCAGGTGTCAAAGTGCACAGGTAGTGCACAATTAATGGTCCACAAAGGGTAAATTGGAGAAAGTGGGTTGCAGGTTGCAGAGGTATTTTCTCTAATTTTCCTAAGGTTCAAAGTGTGTTTTAAAGTGTTTTGGAAGGTTCAGGTGAACCCTCTTTTATGTGCAAAAGTGAAGACTTAAAAGGAAAATGTGAAGGTATGTGAAGCAGTAGCATACGCACAGGTGGAAGTATGGCCCCTCAATTAAGATTTTGGATTTTAGTCTAAAGTCACTACAGGACAAAACAATGAGTTGTTGGCTGCCACTTGTAAAGACAATCTTGGGACATCAAAGTGAGCACCAAGATACTATTGCAGTTAGGAGCGTACGTGATCGACACACTCAAATCAAGGCAAGGACTATTCTTGGACCAATCTTAGAGTAAGCAAGGGAAGCATAGTCTAAGTGAAGCAAGAGAGAGAAGTGCAAGAGTCACCAGTGTGCGACGCAGAGAAGTGGAGTTGAAGGAGTGCATAGAGAGTGACTAAGGGATTGTGCAGAGAGTGCTAAGCTAGTCCCCCAAGGATCTCAAGGTCTCTTTGCAGTGTGCGCGTGCCGACAGAAGGTATTCATTCCTCCCCCTTAGTGGAAGCTTGGTGCAAGGTGTGCACAAAGATAAGCTTGAAGCAGGTGGAGGTCTGGTGCAAAGGAGGCCGGCGGCAAGAAAACTTTGAGATATTTGGTATTTTGTACTTGAGCACTCTGTGTGATTGTGCATAGAAGTATTGGCTTGTATTGTGCTTCAAACATTGTAATTGTCTTATTGTAATCAATCGGCAGAAGCTTCCAAGGTGTATTTCCTCTTCTGGTCTTTTCCTTTTCTCCTACAAATCCTCAAACTCCTTCTTGTCTAAGAATCCCCCAACAGTTGGGCAAAAATCTTGGCCACCATGGACATTGCTGTCAATGAAGAACAATAGACACCTCATTGTGATGAGGAGGGTTATAATATTTCAATGTTCATGTGTCAGCCCTTGCTAGAAGAATGCGACTCTAGTGACTTCATAGAATAAGAAGAGAATGATGATGATCTAGAGTCCATTGTGATGGATAGTTGCTTTATTTCAGAGGAGCACTATCTAGAAGACATAGGAGTATTTACACAAAAAGAAGAAGAACCTCTCACAAGCATCAAAACGGTAAATTCAAAGGATGGGAGTGAAGGTGGTCAAAAGAAAAAGAAAAGACAAGTAGTGAAACAAGAAGAGGAGGAATCATTGTTCAAAGTACTAGAAAATTTCAAGAAATATGAAGTTGAGGACCAAAAAATTTTGGTACAAATGCGTAAGAGAGAGGCCACCACAGGAGAACCGTATGATAACAAAGAAAAGACCAGAAAAATCAGAGTCACCATTGAAGAGAACGAAGAGAGATGTACGTACATAGGAGATGACCTAAGTAAAGAAGAGGAAGCAGAGTTGGTAACCTTATTAAGGGAATATAGGGACATGTTTGCATGGCACTATAGAGACTAAAATTTGTTCTCATACGATCCCCATGATAGCAGATGCCAAGCCCACCAAACAGAAGCCCTACACATATAATGACACCTATGCAACTAAAATAAAAGAAGAAATCGATAGATTGATTGAAGCCGGATTTATCTATGGGATTGAGCATACTGACTGGGTGTTCCCCATTGTAGTGACCAAGAAGAATGGAAAGTGGGTGTATGTATTAACCTTAAAAAAGTTAATGCCGCCACGATAAGAGATAGTTATCCGCTTCCAATCACTAAACATTTATTGGAGCATGTTGCAGGCAAGGAAGTGTATAGTTTCTTTGATGGATTCTCGGGCTACAACCAAGTAGCCATTGCCCCAGAAGATCAACACAAAACAACTTTTGCAATAGAGTGGGGAGTCTTTGCATTTTGTGTGATGCCATTTGGGGTCACCAATGCACCTGCAACATTCCAAAGGCTCATGTATCATGTCTTCAAGGAGTTCTTGCGAAAGAGCTTAGAAGTATATGTGGATGATTTATGTGCTCATTCCCAAGAAAGGATATGTCACATCCCTGAGCTTAGACAGATCTTCAACAAGTGTAGAGAATATCGAGTTTGTCTGAACCCAAAGAAGTGTGTGTTCATGGTACGACAAGGTAAAATCTTATGTCATATTGTTTCTAAGAATGGAATATCTACAGATGAGGATAAAGTAATAGCCATATCGGAGCTGCTGAGGCCAAGGAATGTTAAAGAGGTACAAGCCTTTATGGGCCATCGTGGATATTACCGTAGGTTTATTCACATGTATGAAATTATAGCCAAGCCTCTTTATGCCATGTTGACAAATTTTGAGTGGAATGACAAGTGTGAAAATTCCTTCAAGGAGCTGAAAAGAAGTTTGTGCACAGCACCAATATTGACCACTCCTGATTGGACTAAACCATTCCATGTCCATGTACATGCATCCAATCATGCAATAGGATGTGTGCTAGCACAACCCATAGGTGAAGGCAATCTAGATTTGCCTATAGCGTATGCGAGCAGACAACTAAACGCAGCAGAAAGAAATTATACAACAACTGATAGAGAAGGCTTAGGCATGATATATGTCGTAAAGAAGTTTAGACACTATCTATTAGCCAACAAGTTTAAGTTTTTCACTTATAATCAAGCCTTATTATACTTGGTCAATAAACCTTGCAATACCGGACGCTTAGTAAGATGGTTCCTCTTACTAATGGAATATGACTTTGAAGTGGTTGTTAGGAAAGGTAAGTCCCACCTCATAGCGGATCACCTTTCTCACATCACTTTAGGAGAGCCACCGCAAGGAGTGTCTGATGAATTGCCCGACGCTTATCTCTTCAATCTAGAAGTTGTTCCTAAATGGGCAAGTAAGTTGGTACCAATCCTAACCTTTGGACGTGCAAATAAGAATGTGAAGACGGACAAGGATGAAATTGTACGATCACAAAACTATCAAATATTGGCAGGAAGCATGTATAAACAAGATACAGAAGGTGTTCTAGCTTGTTGTGTTGAGGATGACAAACACAATAGTTGGTTGCAACAAGCCCATGAAGAATTTCTAGGGAATCACTATTCTAAACAACAAACATTGCAAAATCTAAAACGTTTCGGAGTGTATTGGCCTAGTATGGATAACAAAATACATGAGTGGATTAAGAATTGTACAGTGTGCTAGGAAAAACCCCCAATGGAGCATGCTACCCTTTATCATGTGTCGTTAATTCTAGATTGGAGTGCTCCATTGGTAGAATTTATGAGAACAAGAACACTGCCCAATGAGGCAAGTCTAGCAAGAAAACAAAGCATGGAACAAGAGGCTCTAGACTATGCCTTAGTAGGAGACAACCTATACCGAAGAGGCAAAGATGGTTATATAAGACTGTGCGTTCACGAATCTGACTATTTGAAAATCTTAGAAACTCCACGCAGCGCTGCCGTCGGTGGACACTTCGAGCCTGATCGAGTAATCAAGACCATTCTATGCTCAGGACTTTGGTGGCCCACTCTTCATATGGACGCACATACCTATGTGAAGAAATGTGACACATGCCAATGTGCCTAGTACCCAATTAGAAAAGATGAGATGCCTTTGAGGCCAATGATGGGAGGATGTGCATTCTCAAAGTGGGGTATTGTTGAAGCTGAAGGTCAAGGACAAAGCACAGGAGCACATCAAAGAGGTGGACACACAAGAAGAAGGAGCAAGTAGGGAGCTCCAAGAAGTGTATGTCAAATTTTTAGAAGAAATCCCTATAAAAATAGTGATTTTCATCACTAAAAACCATTGTAAATACCATTTTCTATTTTTGTAACTCCATTTTTTCGTTCAAGCCGAGGAGTCCTCGAGCTTGAGGAGTACTAGAAGTATCATCCTACCAATTTTCATAATTTTTAGACTTCAAATAAGCCCTGGAACCTAATTTTTAACTAGGCCGGACACTAGGTCTGGACAGGGCCAAAACTAGTCAAAAAACTATAAAAAGAGCTAGAGAGCTCATTTTTGAGGTTGGCTTGTGAGAGAATAGAGCTTTGTAAGAGAACTCTTTTGGGCAATCGAAGCTTTCCATTGTTCCTCTCTTTGATCTTACCTTGTGCACGTGTGTGTATGTGTGTGCATGTTTGTGTGTTCTCACTCACGCACTTGTGCCTTCACTTGCTCGTGGTCTTCATACCAGTCCTCACGTCTCCGTGGATTGACAAGTAAAGGAGGTGGTGCTTACACTTGAGCTACACCAAATTTTGGCGCCGTTGCCGGGGAGAGAGCTTCGAGGACGAGCGTTGTGATGGTAAGATCATAGATTTGCGATGTTGGAAGGTAAAAAAAACTGTCATTTTTGTTCATTTTCTGATTTTTCTTCTTCATCTTCATCATCATCTCCATCTCCATCTTCTTCCATCTTCATCTTCATAGAAATTTCTTGTTTTTTAGTGCATTTTCACCATTTTCATACCACTTTTCATGCATTACTGTGAGAGGAGTTAGTAAGTGCAAGGGAGAGCAAGCGCCTGTGTTTTTTCATGATTTTCTGCACATACGGAGCTCGCCATTGCTCGGCGCTCAGAAATTTGAAGTTCTCGCCGAAAAACACGATTCTGTGATGAAAAAACCAATTTCTTCTAGATTATTTAATATTCCAAAAGAAAATGATCTAATCACAATTTTTCCTCATTTAACACTAAGGATAATGATCTTTGGAAGGGGTGGAGAATGTTAGACATTATCCAAGTTGGTCATCTCATGCATACATAAGAGAAGGGCTAGTAACCAAGATCCCCAGCTCAGGGGATTATCCTAAGGTTTCCATATTAGAGAGTAGAGTGAGCAAACTACAATACTCTAGAGACCTTCTAACTTAGGAACAAGAGCATAAACGCATGTGATGAGAGACATACACAACTAATTTTTCCATTTATCACAATGAAAACTTTTAGAATGTGTTCTTTATGTGTTGAGAAATGTTGTCTTGAATAACTTGAAGCTCTATTATGAGGCCAAATCACAATGATGATAGCCTTTGACATAGAATTCAGAATATGTTGTTATTGCTTAGCATAAATGAATTTGATGAGGCAACAATGAGAATGATCATGGAAAAGAATGTTAGTAAGTTAGTGAATATAATACATCTGGTACACATTCTTCATGTGCATAGGATATCACAAAACTATTCGTGCATGGACAGGAAATATGTTCCTATAGTATGCGTACTTGGAAATGCAAAGATGTAAATGGTTCATAATAAAAGGTTGTGTGATAAGCACATGTTTTTGTGCAAAGAGGGCATTGTAAACCTGATAAATTGTTTGGGTCCTTTTTTGTGATGGTAGAGGGAGTGGTTCTTGGGGATCAAGGAAAGGCTTCTTTTTGTTTTGATCAACCGATGGTTTGATTTCCTCTTCGATGGATGCACATTGTTTGACTTTAAACTTTTGGCTTGGGTCTTTGTTCATTTTTACACTATGATCTATGTGTCTTGGATTTCCTTAGAGATAGATCATAGTGTAAGGCACCGGTAAATAATGCGTGTGATTGCACAGCAACCGTTCACCACTAATTTCCTAGAAGACCTTTTATTTGCTTCATACAATTGATCTATAATCCATACCGACAGCTTAATTGGTAACGCACCTGCCTCCGCTAAGTAGAGAGCGAACCAGATTCTTTTGTGTGGTTGTGTGAAGCGGTCTTGGCCGGGAAAAGCAAAATGTTGCATGCACATACGGAGAGGGATGGACACGTTTGGTGTGAGTGCTTCCATGTCTTTAAGCTTCAATAGTTTCCTATCCTTCATGTTAGTAGGAACGAGAGCATCCTTCTCAGAAGGTACATGTGTGCCGTGCATATTCAAAGCAGCGCTCACCAACTCCACAGTAAGTTCAAACCTCTTTAACTCGTTGTTGCCCAGCAAGGAAGGAAGAACAAATGATACTGGTTTGTCCTTTTCTTCATTAGCTTGTAATGTGGAGACCAAATAATAGCATCGGAGGAGATCCGGTTTAGGTAGTGGTGCTTCAAAGTATTCTGCTAGCCCTACACGTTGCCATATGGTCTGGAGATCCTCGGTGTTTTGTAGAGTCTCAAACTCCTTGGAGAAAAATTGGAATCGAGCCCATGATCTGTCATACTCGCACTTAGACTCTCATATATACTTGGCCTCTCCTAATGGACCTGGCATGCCATTGAACCAATGAGAATTGGCATGGACTCTTTCTGTGATCCCTGTGGGTGGATCCGGTACCGGGATCTGCTGAAGGTGTTGCAGCTCCACAGGTCGTTCAGTTGGTGGCACATCCACAGGTAGACTATCCACATCGATTCCTGCAGTAAGTATTCCTACTTGTGAGCTCGGACCTGTCGCTTCTGCCATGTTACTTCTTGCCTCCTGATTCTGTGAGAATATAGAAACATGTGTTAACATTGTAAAGGACAAGTTAGAACCGTTTTTGTCCCCATTACAACATTATCATGAGGTTCAGGAGAGATTAGTAGGTTAATAAGTGCTCGATGCTTGTGTGTGTAGTTAGGAATTGGTTGGACCTAAGAACTAAGTGGAATGATGTAGTGTGAGAGTGACGTAGTTAGTAGGTGGGCATGGATTTACAACTGGGGTCCGGGGGTTTATTACAAGTTTTAGGTTGCCAAATGCAGTGGATGGGCTTTGATCTTGATTTTGTGGAGACTCTGAAGAGTTTGATAGGGGTATCTGCTTGAAGATGAGGCTTTTTAGGGACCCATTTACAAGTGATTCTACTAGTGCTCATGGAAGAATATGTGTCCGTGCGTGATGCGTAAGACTGGGCCTCAGATGTTCGAGTGAGTGAAACATGTTGTACCGTGTTGCTCTAGCACAATGGTAAGTACCACGTTAAGAAGCTTCACCTCCTTAATTGTCAATCCGCGGAAGAGATAGGAGTGATATGAAGATCGTGAATGTGAGATGAAGTGAGAGTGAAGGTGAGAAGCGTTGGTGCAAGTCAAGCCTTCACATTTGGCTTGGACATCTACTTTGAAGACTCTACATGAAGCAAAGACCATAGGAACTTATGCCTATGATTTCTTACCATTTTATCTCTTGTAAAAGTCTTAGTGACTTGGCATATTATGTAATCACACCTAATTGATTGAAAGTCGTGGAAAAATTGATTGATTGATTGAGGGAATATCTCAATCAAATTTTTAGGTGAAAGATTCAAGGAGATTGATTTGAATTCTAATTCAAATCTACACTCAACTCCTATAAAAAGCTACAAGGAAAAAGTCGCGTTTAGTCCTTCACTTTTCCCGAGGCTTATACCTTTAATCATTGAGTGTGTGAGTGCTACTCCATAGCCTACACCTCTGAGTACCATTGAGCTATGTTTATCATGCCAATGGGAATGTACATTTACATGATCTAATACAAATACTTACATTCATCTACTCTGTAATTCTCTGAGTATACTACTCCAAGTCAGTCAACTTCAACAAGGCATATCTCAGGATCTACTCATTTGAAAGTCATTGGATCAACCATCTCAGAGAAATCTCGCTCGAAGTGGTCTCTGGTATTTGTCTGCAGAGCTCCTAAAAAGTCGGGGGTAAACATATTTTTGCTAAACTCATTTCTCAGAGTATAGTTCATCATTTCTTCTCATTCCACTTGCAAATGGTAGCTCGTTAAGCTAATTTAATATTTCCAGAAGGAATTTGATCAATTGTAAGTGTGCTGGTCATACTGAGTGAAAGACTGAGCAGGTGTCATTACAAAAATAGCAAGTTTTCTTGGATTTTTGAAGTCTCAAGTAGTCTGTTTTGATTTGATCATTACACATATCATTTGCAAAGTACATATATGCTTTCTTGGTATCATTTGGAAGCTAATCAAGTGTACTAAGCATTCCTGGAGTCAAAGAGGGCTGGTGTGAAGCAGGTTTAGCAGCACCTACTCAATCTCTGAGTGCATCAACCATCCTCTCCCAACAGTGGTATCAGAGCAAATAAGGTAACATGGGAGATGGTTTTCCTTCATTCATTGACAAATTGGACACAAACAATTACCAAGCTTGGTCTCTAAGGATGAAGACCTATCTACAAGGAAGAAGCTTATTTGGATTCATCTCAAGAGATGAGGAATTGCCCTCATTCAAAGCAAGAGGACTACCCACCAAGGATGAACAAGAAAGGCTCAACACATGGTGTGCAAAAGATGCATTGGCAAGGTCTTACCTTCTTAACTCTATATCTGATTTCCTTTTACCTCACATAAGGAATTGCAAGACTTCCCAAGAAACTTGGGAAACCTTGTCAACATATTTTTCATCAAGTACAAGGGCCAGAAAGAATCAACTATGGATTGAATTCACTACTCTTAGGAAACAATCAAAGCAATCAGTTTCAGACTTTGTCACTAGGGTCAAAGACATTGCAGACCAGCTTGCAAGTATTGGAGAGGAGATTGAAGAGGAACAAATAGTAAGGCAGGTAATCAATGGACTAAAAGCTGATGAAAAATGGGAGAGCTTTACCACAGCAATGGACCTATACATGGACATACATGCTCCTGATCTAACAACTCTGATTGGTCAACTCTTCACACATGAAGCAAAGCTTACAAAGAATGGAGAGCAATCAAAAGGTAACAACCCCTCTGCTTTATACACTGATAAGAAGGTTAAAGATAAAGGTAAAAGTAAGAAGGTTGATGAAGAAGGCTCTACCTCCCAAGCAAAATATGCAGGGAGAGGTAGATCTTCAAGAGGAAGAGGCAGAGGAGGTAAGCCAAGTAGGGGGAGATCCTACAATTCATCACCATGCAATATATGTGGTCTATCTAACCACACCACAGATGAGTGCTACAGAAACTACAAAAATCAGAGAGGAAGAGGCTTTCAAAGAGGTGCATACTCTCAAGGTAGAGGCAGATTCAACCAACACCAAGGCTACAATGGATACAACAATCAGTACAACAACAATTACAACCACAACCACAATGGTAACTATCAAGGTGGATTCAGAAATAGAAAGGATTACAACAACTACATAGAGGAGCAAGATGACTCCCTATTGATCATGAATATGACCTCTAAGGCAGGTACAAATGATGATCATTTATTTTATATTGATTCAGGGTGTTCTAACCATGTAGCTGGTAATGTGGCACTACTCTCTGATTTGGAAGAACCCAAAGGCAAACATCAGGTACAGACAGGTGATGATACTAAACATTCTGTTATAAAGATTGGAAATGTGAAAACTTGTGATGGTAACCAAAACCTATTAAGCAGGGTACTTTATGTACCAACCATTACCAAGAACCTAATGAGTGTTGGTCAGATTGTGGAGAAAGGTTTACAGGTCAGGTTTAATCAACATGGAGCATATGTGGAGGACCCAAGACATGGATTCAGAAGGATAGCCCAGGGAGAAAAATCAGGTAGATTGTTTACTTTTGAGCTAGAAGACACCAAAAACATTGCTTTATACAATTACAAGGATCAAACACTTTCAGCATTAGAAATTTGGCACAAGAGGTTAGGTCACATAGGTGAAAGGACCTTAAAGCAAATGTGCAGGGATCAATGTGTGCTTGGGATACCTAATGTGTCCAAGCAACACATGATATACAAGTGTGGAGCTTGTCAATTTGGTAAGTCACACAGATTACCCTATTCAAAGAAAGGTTTTATGCATGAAGACTATCTGGAATTGGTGCATACAGATGTTTGGGGACCTAGCAAGGAACCATCCATTTCAGGTTCAAGGTACTATGTGTCCTTCATTGATGATTATAGCAGATGGACTGTGTTATACTTTATGAAGCATAAAGATGAAGTGTTTAATTGTTTCAAAAGATATCTTGCACTAGTTGAAAATCAAACAGGTAGAAACTTGAAAAGACTAAGGTCAGATGGAGGAGGTGAATACTTCTCTAATGAATTTGAAGACTTCTTGCAGGAAAGAGGCATCAAGAGGGAAATAACCACAAGGTACTCACCTGAACAAAATGGGGTAGCTGAAAGAAGAAATAGACTCATTGTAGAAACAGCTAGATCTATGCTTAATGAAAAGAAATTACCAAATTATCTTTGGGCAGAGAGTGTATCTACTGCCACCTATCTCATTAACAGGTTGCCATCAAAGACAGTTGATGGAATGACACCTTATGAAGCTTGGCATGGTAAGAGACCATCATTGGATCATTGCAAAATCTTTGGTTGTATTGCATATGTGCATATTCCCTCACAGGTAAGGGGAAAGCTAGACCCTAAAGCTGAAAAATGTATCTTCATTGGTTATGATTTAAATAAAAAAGGGTACAAATTCTACAACCCAACAAACAAAGGTTTCAAGGTAAGCAGAGATGTCATCTTTGATGAGAATGACTCATGGTATGAAAATGAATACAGGAAGGTTAGTCTACCTTATGACATGGAAGAAGACTTCCCAAAGCTCACCAAGGAAGAACCAATCCAGAAAGAAGACTCAAGCTCAGATGATGATGACACAATTAACCTTGAGGAATTTAAGGCTTGGAAGTCCAAAGGGAAGATGAAAATGAAGAAGCTAGAGGATGTACCAGAATCCTCAACTCAAGCAATGAGGAGATCTCAAAGAGAAAGTAAGAAGCCTATCAGATATGGGTATGACACTTCTCTTGTAACTAAGCATTCTGTATATCTTGCAAAGGATCTGTTGAATGAAGAACCAGGTACATATGAAGAAGCAACTACCAAACCAGAATGGAAAGGAGCTATGGATGAAGAAATAGAGGCCCTCAAGGAGAGTGACACATGGGACTTAGTACCCAAGAAGGACTCTATGAAGGTGATAGGATCCAGATGGATCTACAAGCTAAAGAGGAACTCTGATGGAACAATCAACAGGTACAAAGCTAGGTTGGTAGCCAAGGGTTTTGCACAAACCCAAGGCATTGACTATGAGGAGACATTTTCTCCTGTGGCTAAGATGCCAACAATCAGAATTTTGGTGAGTGTAGCTGCATCCAAGAATTGGAACATGTACCAATTAGATGTCAAGAATGCTTTCTTGAATGGATGGATATCTGAAGAAGTCTACATGTCACAACCACCTGGCTATGAAGATCCCAAGAAGGTAAATTATGTTTGTAAATTGAAGAAGGCTCTATATGGATTGAAGCAGGCACCTAGGGCATGGAACTACATGTTGACAACATACCTCCAAGACCAAGGGTTTACTATGAGCAAGGCAGAAACTTCATTATTTATCAAAAGAAGCAATTCAGAGGTAATCTATCTCTGTGTTTATGTTGATGAAATCATCATTACAGGTAATGATGTCCAAGGAATCAGAAGCATCAAAAATCAGATGATGAAGGAGTTCAAGATCAATGATCTTGGATTATTGAAATACTTTCTAGGACTTGAATTGGTTTATACTAATTCAGGTATATATATCACTCAGAAGAAGTATATTCAAGACATGTTGAAGAAGTTTAATTTGCAGGAAGCTAAAGTCTCAAGTACTCCTATGGAAGTCA